>JAOSLQ010020401.1:3000-52524 GCA_025629905.1 Lorius lory
CTCAGCAAAGAGAAGGAAAAGATGGAGTCCCAGTACCTTCTCCACCAGATGCTTGGGCATTTTACACGAAAAAGTAATTGGAGAAAAGGAATTCCTGGTCCTTTATCAGGACCTTCGACCTAAAATATCTTCTCTTTTACAAAAGAATGCTTTAACTAGTACCTTAAAGATCTATACTCCTTTTTCCTTTCCACTTTCTTAAAGATTATTTAAGTGTTTCCTAAAAAGTATAAGAATTTCAGTAGGACAAATTCCAGGTGCTTATTCTCATCCCCAAATAAACTTTCATCTGCTGCCTTAGACATTAATCCAACAGGTGTTAAAGGAGGGAACTGAACTTAGTTCCTTTACAGATGCTCTCACTATTAAGTAGTTTGGGCTTTTTCTAAAAATAGGGTAAAACACTGCTCATGTTTTGAAAGAGAAGAGTTTTAGCATTGTCCTGAAAAAAAAAGTGAAGGAACTTCCTCAAAAACAAGGTTGTGTCCCATTAGTACGGAATGTTCCCATGCAAAATTTCTGGTATCAGAGAGAAGAAACCTAAATACCTTTTGTTTAAGAAATCTAAGTTGGAATATTTCAGAAATTGTTTTACAGGTTCATTTCTTTGTTTTGCTTTTTTACCTTGGCTGTCATATACATGAGATTATTAAGAACCAGCGAGGTGGCCTCAGGAGAGCCCCAGCCATTGCCTTTTAGTCCATTTGTCGCTGCTATTTCCCCATCCTTGTCTTTCAGTTCATCCTCTGGAGTAGTAGGGCTTGAACCAGGGAGCAGCAGCCTGTTGTCTACAAGTTCAATATTATGAAGCCATGGTAGCAGATAGGTAAGCATGATCTGTCTTCCATTTGGATGCGTTGTTGGAAATCGCTGGCTTACCTCTAATATTGTAAAAGTTGAAAAGGCCAACATATTAGTTTATGAAGACACTTTAAGTACACAGTTTAAATCAGATTTCTGACGTGTGTTAGGCTACGTGATGGTTTTTACCTTGCAAGCCACAAGCATACAAAAGCATGTACTTGAACTTCCTGAAGAAAAACATATAACGTTCAACTATAGCAAGCAATTGGTCAGATCTTTTGTCTAAAATAATTAACATACTCTGGGCTTTGAAACAGAATGTCACCCCTTGTTTATTGTGCCCATATTAGGTATCAAGTGAAACAGATGTCAATAAAGAAAAAAAAGGATAATCCAGTTACTGGCAGTTATTCTAGAATTTCAAGAGCTTTTGGAGAATTATAATAAACATATAAAAGTGTTCTGCAGAATTACAAGTGCCCCATTAACCTCCATGTTTCTAAGCTGTAGTTTAAATCTTAAGGTACTTACTATACTGAGTTTACAAAAACACCTTGCATATATTAGGGGTCTTATTTCCTGTGGGGAGGCCTATAAAATGTATAGTTGGCTGCCAGTGCAGGAGTGCATGTATAAAGAACTTTATATAGTTTATAAAAATGAACTAGCACTGTAAGTGAAAGAGATTTGTAAAATCTGGGTAAGAAATACAGTGACAGGCTTCCTGCCAAGGTGAACCACATTAGCTCTCCTTACCAGAATTCTTCTGTAAAATCAGAACAGTTAACATGCCTTTTCACTCCTCGCAGCCTGGTTTTTAAAAATCTTCAAGACATACACTGTTTTCTCTCCTTATGATTCTAGATATATGAAAAGGGGCCCTGATTTGGACTGTGGATTTGAGTTCTTTTAAGTGAAACAGCCTCTACAGCAACATGAATAGATGGTAACAGCAATAATGAACAACATTTGCTTTTTTTCTTAAGATAAATGAGCCATCAGAATTTCCCTACACCAGTTATTTATAACCTACGGTATCTTGGGCACTGCGAAATGGATGATGTATTGTTCCTTTACCCTTTCTCAGACCCAGTAAAAATAACTGAATGGGATTTTAAGAGCCGGTAAGAATTCCCACGATTGCAGACATTGCATTCTGTTATTTAAGAACTAGAGCAACACATTTAGATGGATTAAAACAGACAGATACATCCCAAAGTGTCATTGCTCCCAGGAAGGGTCTCAGAGTGGGCATATTCTGACTGGTGCTTCTGCAGGTCTGATGCTTTAACATTTTTCTCATTAATCTCCATAAAGATATTTCTGATAAAATGAAAATGATACTAAGACTTGCAGAAGTGTCAACAGAAGGTAGAGATCATGCATTCAGAGTGATTTGAATCATCAGTAAAACTGGACACAGGCAGTCAATCTTGCCAAAGTTGAAGTCATGTTTATACAAAATTAAGAACTTTATCTTCCCAAGTAACATCTCTATAAATGTACATATAAGAAGAATCACTGTGCTTAACACAGGAATCCATTATCATAGTTTGCCAATGTCACTTTAACTTGCTCAGGACCCCTGTAATTTCAAAGTTACCCTGAGATGACGCAAGCGGCATAGAGTCCCCAAACAGGGTTTTAAATAGCTATTCTGTACTTTGTATCAGCACCTCTAGGAAATATACATTGCATTATTAAATCTGATTTGACTTGAACCAGAATAAAACCAGGTCAAGCTAAATTTATAAACAGAATTGCTGTTCACAGTCAAAATGTCTTAGCAGTTTACCATTTGTACAAAAATGTAAAATAGACATAGTTATAGTCAAACAGATATAAGTACCTGAAAAAAGTGGAAGGGTGAGTTCAGGATACATCCTTGCTAGTTCATATGAAAGAAGGGCAAGTGAGACACTGTAAAGAGGTGGCAATGGACCATGTGTACCATACAAGATACTGCCTGGTCTTTGCTCTGCTACCTTTTTTGAATAAACAAAAAGCTTTGATTCAAGGATCTACGAAAGAGAAAAAAATAATATAATGAGACAAAAATTCATTAACTCAGGAAATGTCAGCATTTCAAGTTTAGATATCAGAGAATGATCTATCTGCTCCAGAGTATACTCTCAGAATTTGAAAGACATGATAACTATTATTTTTCCATTCATTTTTATATAACTATTCCTGTAAGAATTTATAGCCAAGACAAAACTAATTGTTTACTATCAAAACAAAACTAAAAAGCAAATAAACAGTACTTTATAAGAGGTTCACAAAAAACCCCCAAAGATAGGAGGAAAAAAAAGGTTGCTGATACATGCCTGCATAAGTTGCATGGAAATTTCATAAATCTCTCTGTTGGTGTCAGACGCTTTGAACAGCACCAAATTTAAAAGCGTCACTATATCAAAAGGATAGTTCCTAGAAGAAAAACAGTACATTTTTGTGAATGTTGGTAATGCATGTTATATTCCTCTGATTTACTTTGTAATATGGTCTAAAGAGAATGTCATCTTTCTTTTCTCTGTTCTACCACCAGAATACGGGAAAGGGAGCTCTTAAGAATACATGCTGCTTGATCAAAGGCCCATCTGGTGAATGGGAAGAAAGAAAGGATTACTTATAATTACCTTAGACTAATGCTTAGGAATGCACTGAGTTACCCACAGTGAGAAACGCAATACCTATGTCTATAACTGTCAATTCATTTTAACTTATAATATGAACTGCTTAGAGAACAGGCCAACTGAGAGAAGATGGGTAACAGGAAAATTTCCATGATAAAGTACTTCTCTAGCCAAGCTGCAAATAAAACAGTCCCTTTGGTAAAAAGACACTATCTCCGACGTGAACATTCCTGGATGTTAGACGGTTTTATCAAAATGGTTTTCAAAGCATAAACAAGAAATACTGCTTCAAAAAGCCCACAGTCTATAAAGTGAACATTATTTGTCAGGGTAAACATATTAAAGTGTTAACTTAATTAGAATATTGATAGAAAAGCAATTCACATGTCATAGTATTTGGATTTCCACTAAATAAGTTTCTGTTTTCTCATCATCGTTTGTACATGCACCTGATTGAATTTTGAACCATCATCTTCTCATCATGTATGTGAGCTACTGTGCTCCTGGATTGCTACAGAATTCCTATTTGGACATTTTAGTGTTAAAAAAATGGCAAAGACATGTGTGGCCTGGGACATTCTGCGCAATTCTAACTGCTAGCTGCCATCTATCCTCTACACCCGTCTCTCTGTCCTTCCACTAAGTTCAAAAAATAGTAAGAAAAAAGAAATTAAGGGAAGCAGCTTCCTGTAGAAAGACAGACATCAGCAGTGAGATGCATTACTGCTCATTTTACAAGCAGCTTAAGCAGTGGCCTCACTATACAGGTTGATATACAATAGAGGAAAAACTGTTAACATCTTTTGGATATTGATAAAAATCATAGCTTGCTAGAAATTAAACTTTCACTTCAAAGTAAATCATGCAGATCATACGTTCAATTTTTACTGTACGTATGGGAAAGATTCATTTTTAGGACACAGTAGCACAAGTGAAACCATCTGAGTTAAAAAAAAAAAAGCCTGGCTGAAAACCAACAACACAAGCTGAACCTCCAGGGTTTTTTTACTTCTGAAAGTGTAGATTAATAGAGTAATACCTGCTTCCACACACAGTTGCAATGGCTTTGAAACATCCAGATGCAAGCTGGTATGATCCAGTATAACATCGATCTATAGCCCAATTGAAGAGATTGATTTGATCAGGATTCAGTTCTAGCAACAGGACTACAACTTCACAGCCAAGCTGATGAACCTGAGCAAACAAATACATGTCAAAACATGAGATCAGGTGAGAGCAGGTATGTTCATTGTCTACAATTGTGAGTGACATAGGCAAAACAAGGTGACAACAAAGTATCCAAAATAAGTAAAAAGAAATCAGAAAATTTTTAATAAATTCTTTTTAGGGATAGCAGAGTTGAAATGAGACTTAGTTTTCAATACCCCTCACTTGAAAGAAAACCACATGTACAAAGACTACATGAATGAAACATATTTTCAAAGGAGGCTTCCAAAATTAAGCACGGAAAAAAGCAGAATCTTTGGAAAATTTGAGATACTTGATAGGTGTTCTTGACGGCTTCCATTTGTATTGGTTAACTGATTTGTTAAATGCCTACTTTATACTTCATGTGAGATTCATAAAGTGACACACTTTCATGTTTATCCTTTTGACTAACACTGACACAAGGCAGACAAAGAACAATACCTTTTCAAGCCTGAGGTTATGACAACTTGTATGGTTAATCCAACTACACCAAACAATCTAACAACTCTCCCTATGGACCTTGTATCACTTAATCCTGGTACCACCACCACTACAAACACAGCACTACTACGGCGTAGACTGTGCCTTTGTGTTCCTTCAGTAGAGGATAGTACTGAACACCAAACACTAATGCCTACTAATATTCTGTCATCAAGTGTAGGTAACTACTTGTAGGACTGCAAATGATAGCCAGATAGGATTCCTTTTACCTTAATCTGACCTAGCTGCATAGGCAATGTAGTTTACTTACAGTCCTTCATGACAATGATTAATCATGAATTACAGTGGTTAGCTTGGGTGAAACAAATTTCACCAATCACACCCAAATATTGCATTTCAAAGGAAAAGTTTTAAAAAAAAGTAATTTTTGTCCCCAGCAATGATCAGTTAGACACGGTGATATAATATTTGTTGATAATGAAAACATGTCAGGAGAAAAGTGTATCTTTTCCTTCCTCTTGTTCTGTGTTTCCTTCCCACATCCATAGGAATTTCAATTCTACATATCACTTACACATACCTTCATAGCTCCATCCCTACCAACATTCCAAAGTCTTATCTATTTTCTGAAAGATATTCTCTGGAGCTATCCTTTCTTCTAATTTGTCCAACCTTGTTTTCCTAATTTATTTTTCGTAATTAATTGCCATTTCTACAGCATGTATCCTGTAGCTGCTCCACAAGCCTTTAGGTTTTGCTGTCAGCATTTTTTAGCAATTACAATCACCTGTGCTGGTATGAGACATTTAGGGAAAATAGCAGGTCAAAGTGCAAGATGCCACAGAGGGAAAGATCATTGTTCTCTATCTACCTGCTGTAAATCAGCAATCTACTCCTCCTTAATTAAAGAGTTAGTCCAATCAGCTCTAAATACAGAAACATGACTGGGTAGTTACAAAGTCAAAACTTATCTTCAAATAAATGGAAGAGAAGATCACAACAATTATCTATTACATGTTTTTAAAAACAAAAAAACAAACAAAATCTTCCTTTTCTGAATCATTTATCCTCTTGACTTCTTTGGAAGATCTGTCCACTCAGCTTGCACCCAGATTTGTTTCACCAGCATCTATGTTACCAAGCAGGAAGGGATTTTACATTCTGATTCCCCTGAAACTTGAAGCAGGTGGGTGAAAATATGCCAAATATAAATACAAATATTTTTCATCTTGTGCCATTTTCAACCTTTTTTTATCAGCTGACAAAAAGCCTGAATTTCTGTTGCAAGCAACACTGAGCCATAAGGCACTTTTTTATCTTATTATTTACCTATGTTATATTTTTGGGAATAGTGATTCTTTTACTGTTTAAATGCTTTTAAATTAATTATACCTTTGGATTAGACCCTTGCATAAAGCTATTGTTTCCTGCTAAAAATAGAATGTGTATACAGTTTGTAGAGTCATACACTCTTCACTCACCTGGTACACAGATTCAAATTATTTATCAGTGTTGCATTTTGGTGAGTACTTACACGTAAATCTTGACAAGCCAGAATGTTATCAAGCCATTTGTAAAGATACCCATCAGGGGAAAGACCAACATTATCAAATACAGGTCCACAGCAGAGCACAGCTGACATGGCCTAAAAACACAAGAAACTTTAGTGACACAAAAAAATAACATGAATTAACCTTTCAGAATTACTTGAGCCCAGATCCAGGCTAAAAAAGTGACAGAATCATAGAAACACATAATCACAGAATAGTTAGGGTTGGAAAGGATCTTAAGATCATCTAGTTCCAATCCCCTTGCCATGGGCAGGGACACCTCACACTAGACCATGTTGCTGCTTGGGTTTTCTTTTGAAGGGATCTATGGTGAAAATGCTAACAGCAGATTTTGCTAGAATTCAGTAATTATGTTGCTATAGGTGTTACTGGATTCAAGATAATGCTCAGTATAAGGATTTTGGAATGAAGCCCAGTTTCCCCATTCTTCAAGATATATTTTATCATTTTACCCAGTCTTCAAAAATCAAGCTACAAAAACATTTAAATTGCAGAGATGTTTCAACAGTATCTTTCTGCAAAAATTTAAACCGTGTAAGTGATACAGCTTATAACAAGTACATAAGCTGTTATTTCCTGGTTTGGAAAATAATTAGCCTTGAAAAGTGTCTACAAAGAAAAAATGCATAACCTCAGTGGCTTATACTGATATATTCTGTGATAGCACTGTACATATACAAGTTTGCATCAGGTATGCCAATTCAAATTTCTGTTAAATAAAGGAAATAAATCTCACAATTACTGGAAAATTGCTACTACTCTTTTTGACAGTGAAACTTTAATACCTTTAATGCGCAATACTGGTATCTGGTAATCTGGTGATTTCTATCACTGTAACGGTCCAGCGGTGTGAACATAATACTGAAAGGTCCTGCCCACTGGCTGAATAAGATGAACAGGTGATGCCTCAAGCTCTGCTGAGGGAAGAGAAATCTCCTGTGGTGAACTAAGTGAACAGAAATAGAAATAGTTGTGATTTGTTAATGCTAAATAATGAACATCCATGTGGCAGAGATGGTGACATGAATTTCAAATTTCTACAGAAAGGGAGTTTTTCTGAAATACTTAATATACACTTACTCCAAAAGTATCTAAGCTCCTTTAAAAAAATGTAATGAAATGAATTAAGATGCATCTTATTTCGAAGAACCTTCAGTTCTGAATTAATGTGTAGTTCTACAAACATGTATGTCTGACCTTCCCATGCAGGAAAGTAATTATAGGATCAGGTTTTTCACTGCCTCTTGAATTCCTTTATTGGCAAATATTTACTTGTTTTTATAATCCTTTAAATGCAAGCTCAAAAAATACGTATATCTTATTCTAATGCAATTATAGGTAGGGACAAGAAATAAAAAAACTTGGTGCATTTTGTTTATGACAGAGATGTGGTATATTTTCTGAACAGCTAAATTAAGTGAGCAAATGAAAAACATCTATGAATTCTTAACCATGTGGAGTAAAAAAAGAGAAGTCTTTTAAACATTGTTTTATTCCCCTAAGCAAAACATGATGGCAGAGGCGGTACTACATTTATTAAAGAGACTGGCAAACTGCTACTGGCCAATTATTTTTCACCTGGGAACTGTGCTGAAAGTCTAACTAGACAATACTAATTCAAATCAATATGAGCAGTGGCTAAGGATGATAGATATTGATACGATAAATGTTTGCTAGGAGTTAAATGTTATGGCTTTGTTAGTTATTGATATATTTTAAAGCTGTCTTGTTAGCAAAAAATACATCTGTGAATTATTGAAATGAATAATTTATTATTGTATTCTCTCAAAACATGGCTGTTTCATTGTAGAAAATGCATACAACATGCAGTCATTTGGTCATACGCCTGGTATAACATGAAAATGATTGCAAAGAGAAAGGCTTTTGCAAATACGGCAAAGTAATTACTAGAAAAACTCTGTATTGTTAATGTTCATCATTTAGAAGAGAAATAAAGGAAAGAAATTCAGTATTTTGTTTGATATCAGCAACTAAGAACTTAATGCTAACTTAGTTCAAAGGAATTTTTTTTTTTACTCTCTTAAATGAGAATAGCATTCCCTGTTTTCCTTATTTTGTTCAATTGTTACATAATTTTTACGCATCTTATAGCAGAAAACAACTTTGACAAAATTTGCACATTGGAAACCTACATGAAAACATTTGTACATTATTTATTCCCTTACTTTTCCCCTTTTGAATTCCTCTGTATTTGTTGTTACAAATGCTGCTATGTCCTGTCATAAATGATCTGGAGATAGTAGATTTACATAGACTGAGTAAGCTCCAGAACTTATCTTCCAGCACTTACATGGAGGCCTTTAAAACAGACTCTATTTTTTATTTTTGCTAATGGAATCATGTTACATTTCTGAAGTGATCTTGCAATAAATAGAAAGCATGAAATGAGTTGGAGAAATCTTTGCTATACAACTGGAGTGAGATAACATGGGATATAGTCACAACGCCTTGGGCAAGTTTTTCACTATACTGAATATTGTACATTTTCTGCACCTACCTACATTCTTCAAGGCCTGAGTTTATGAAGAGTCTGGCATTAAAGTCAAAGGGAAGAAAATAAGGCCTTATGTCAAAGAAATCTGGAGACCCTAGAGGTCACAGAAAATTTCTTTGCTCAGCTTCTAAAGAGGTGATTCTTGTATATGAACATTATGAACTTCATCAAGATTTACTGGTTTTTATATGACTCTTATTACACTTTTGAACACATTTTTGTCCACATTCCCCTTTACATTTGTCATATGACAATTCACAAGCAGTGAAAAAAGCACAGGGAAAAAAATAAATAAACAATTATATATATATTAAATACAATTTTATAATAAGTTGAGATAATTTAGCAGCATACCTGGAACACACTGAATCAAGTTGGCAATCATTGCACTGAAATGTGCTCTCATATCCTTAAGGATTTCAACTTCTTTATCATTTTCTGCTTCCAAAAGCATGCGAGTCAGATCAACATACTCTAAGAACAAGGCTCCAAGGGCTAATGTATCTCTTTCTAAGGCTCCGTTTGTGCTAGCACAAAGGAAAGTTGTACATTAATATAAAGCATCAATATAGTTCACTACAGCTTTTTAAAGAAATGCATAAAAAACTCTCCATATTTGATACATTGATTACACAATTCTACAAAGAACATACTGACATAAACCCAGTGTTGCAAACACTGAAAATTATTTCACTTAAAGGTCACTATTTATGATGAGTAATAGTCCTACCTGTCACTTATAACACCGGCATCAGCAAGCAGTTCAAAAATTCTCAGTAACTGCAGTCTTAGTAGATCTCGGCGTTCTCGACGTTTCTTGTTCTTGGAATTTAAAAGAACAACCATTTTTTCACATGTGGAAGTGCATACATAAAAAAACCAGTAACCTCAATAATGTCAGTCCAGTAGTGAGATTTAAGAATTCCAGTTCAATTATTTTCTTCACAAAGGAACTTGACTGCTTTTGGATATTTCATCATAACACTGTGCTTATACATAGAATCATAGAATAGTTAGGGTTGGAAAGGACCTTAAGATCATCTAGTTCCAACCCCCTGCCATGGGCAGGGACACCTCACACTAAACCATATCACCCAAGGCTTCATGATCTTCAGCATACGTCAAGGAAATCTCCCATCACCCTCTATCAACAAACAGTGATGAAATGATTGATGACATGGCTGGTGTATCACACTGGCCAGAGGCAAAGCTCATTTGTGTAGCTATCCCCATCTCATGGGAACCAAATGGCTTTTGAAAAGTCATAGAAAAGCTGCTAACCATGACAACTGTAGTACTGCCGATCAGAAAGCATCCCCTCTACCAGTGGGCTGAGTAAGAACTGCTCCTGGTACCTCCCCTCCAACTCACTTCTTTAAAATTACTCTAAAATTGTTGCTTTGTCTGTTCACAGTTATTTTCTTGGCTAGGACAACAAGAAAATATTATATTTGACGAACTCACAAAGTTTTTGTGATTACAAATGAATAAGTGTCTGATTATTGGTAGTACACAGCTCCCCTGCACTACGTCTAGTGGGGCTCAGGCCATCATTGTTAACTCCTCCCAAGGTTAGGGCTCATGCTGGTGCCCTGCCTTCCCAGCCCACACACAAGCTGTGCAAGATCTGACAAAAGGTCTCACCTTTAATTCTGGGTGGGGTTTTTTTGTTTGTTTGGTTAACTTTTTTACTTTGAGTGTACAGGTTTTTCTCTGGATTTCAGTTTCCTATCGGTTTTAATTACTTTTTCTACTTCCTGTTTTCACTTTTTTGCTTTGTGGTTTTTTTCTTTTTTTTTTTTTTTAGGAATAGAAAGATTTCAAAGGTGAGAGAGGAAAAACGCTTTTGAAACTCAGACCTCTCAGTCCTAATAATTCCCTATCTTGCCTTACAAGTCCCTCAGCTTTGTAGTAATAGTGTAAATGAGCTCAAAGATCTCCTCTTTCAACTACAAATGACCAAACGTTATTCTTCACTCTCCAGCTACAGATCTGCAGATACTGACACTCTCTGCTGTTCCCCAACAGTCTGCATAAACCTTGTGTTTAGGTATTATTCATCCAAGTCATTGTTTCAAAATTCTACCTCACCACAACTGCTGGTCCCATGTACTGGTATGAATAGATATGTGATATACATGGTTTCAATACCCATCCTGCCACAGTGGCATGAATTTGTTAGCCCACAGGCTCTTACTCATTATTGGGGCATGAGATGCTTTCTAGTTTTCATTATTTAAATAACCAACTACTTTTTTTGCCTCCTTGAACATTTAAGATACAGATGAAGATCCAGCAAACCCAAACACTGAGAGGCTTGTGCTGAGAAAGGAAATTGGAAACCAGGATTAGATTCCGGTTGAATTAAGTGGCTGTGTTGTGACAGTGGTTTCTTAAAATTCTTCATAAATTTTTCTCTTCCTTCTGCATCAATGCTTATTGCTGACACGTTTTGATATGTGTCCTGGGTTCACTACTACTATTACTACTAATGATAAGGGAAAAAACAAGGGAGAGAATATAAAACTTAAAAGGGAAAGGGAAAAAAAACAATAAATCCAAATGATGCACAATACAATTGCTCACCACCTGCTGACCGATACCCAGCCCGACCTGAGCAGCAATCTGCTCTTCCAGGTAACTCCCCCCAGTTTACATCATGTGCTGTGGTGTGGAATACCCCTTTGGCTAGTTTGGGTCAGGTGCCCTGTCTCTGCTCCCTTTGGCCTTCTTGTGCCCCTCCTCACTGGCAGAGCATGAGAGACTGAACAGTCCTTGATCGGGGTAAACATTACTTAGCAACAACTAAAACATGTTATCAGCATTGTTCTCAGACTGAAGCCAAAAACACAGCACTACACCAGCTACTAAGAAGGAGAAAAATAACTGTTACAGCTGAACCCAGGACAACATGCTAGCTGCTTTCAACCTCTTTGAAAAAGAAATGGGAAAACTCCCAAAGAGTCCAGGTTTCAGTCTGTCTCTCTCTCTTTCCTCCCAACTTTTCAGAGAAAGACTGCCAGACAGCAAAAGTAATCCAGGAGACCTGAAGTTGCTCAGCACAGCATACATTTGTGCAAAGACTAGCAATAGGTATATTAGGGCACTAGCAGCACTACTAGTGCAAAAAAGATGTAATAACAACTAATTTGCCCCATTTTAAAAAATTCTAGTTCTGGAATGCTGGCCAAATAGAGGACTTGGGAGATGGATGTGTCTGACTGCTTGGTTATTCCCCAACTCACCCTCCCTCCCCAATTTCCATCTGGGGTCTTGTAAGCACAGAACTTCAAGAGAGTGTAACATTACAGATGAGTCTAGAAGAGGTTTCTCTGCTTAGATTTTTTTTTCTTTTCTTCTTCCTTAAGTTTACCTCATACCTGAGCAAAAATGCAGCTTAGTGTCATTGGAGCATTTAATTCTGCCAAAGTCTTTATCTGATTAAAACAATCAATTACTCCCCTGGTCGTATGTCAACAGTTCAAGGTTAATTGCCCCTGTTTTGCTCTGGCCTTATCCCTGCCCTGCTCTGAATATGACAATATAAATTCCAAACCAAAAATATGTGACATTTGCCATCAGGAAGGCATATGTGTATTACACAGGAACATACTCACTACTGCATATGATCAGTCTGTCCTTAGTGTATGTGTCCAAGGGCTATCAGGGATGACCCAGCCCAGCTGCAAGAGGAAATGCACCGAGAGCATTTCTGTGCACACAATTGGGTGCTCAGCCCCGTGCCCTAAAAGCCAAGACCATGATTCACACAGGGCCAGCACTATTTTATTTCATCAGGAGCAATCAGGAGACAAACTACCCTAAACAGTGTTGCTGCCTTTTTGCTGTGTATCAGTAGCTGTTCCCAAACCTTACCCACAGAGAGCCTCCCCGCCAGATCTCACACTTTCAACCATCTCCCTCTTAGGGCACCTGCTGAGCTCGCACACTAAAGGCTTTTCCTCACCACTGTCATGTGCTCCCTACTTTCAGGGTGCCCTGCAGACCTCTCTGATGCAGACAACAAAACATCTTAATTCAGTAGGTCTGATTTTTAAAAGTTTGTGATGTCTTTGAAACATCATTTTCCTGGAGTTACAGTGCCTCATCCCAGAACTGAGGACCATCCTGCACATCAGAGTATGGGTCCCTCACAGCCTCGGTTATCACAGTAATCAAAGACACATTAAATAGACTGGGGTTCCTTTGCCTTCAGAGCAAAATGCAGGGTTTTTCAAAGGCTTGGCACTAGAAAAGTGAAAGAAATACTCCCATCTTCTTTTGCATTAAACAAGTAGGATGCAAAATTTCATTAATGCAAATTAAGTAGCAGTTCTAGTATCCAAGCTTAATTTTCTCATTTTACCTTGAAAATACTGAAAATGCATCCTTTCCCAGAGCAGGTTACTGCTGGAGAGCCTCTGAGAGCATCCAGGAGACTCGCGCAGGATACGAGGGACCTCTTGTGGTGGCCAAGCTGCTGGCCTAGCTCTCCCGTACAGCAAATACCAGGAGCAGGTAAAAATTTATATCAAAATTTATATCACTCATTAGAGGAACCTAACTCATTTAATACATGAGACCATGAGTGTATAACCCGATATCGCAACCCAGTTTATCATTCTGGTCTCCAGCTCTGAACACAAGGAAGGCATCTAAAAATAACACAGTGCACTCTTAGTAGTACTTTATTACATGCTGTCCAGTCCAACGCAGCCTGCCTAACCACAGTGTCACAAAAATAATGGCTGCTGGAAAGAGCTCATCCAGCTTTAATTTGAACACAGTTGAATGAAGGAAAGAGTCAAAATGTCTTCATAAGTCCAAGACCAGGGTTCTTTACGCAAAAAAGCTCTGTTGGGTCTGTGAGCCTGCATTGTGCTTCACATTCAGTGGCATTGCTCCAATGTTGCAACTGAAGGCAGTTAAACTAACAAACATCTCTTCCTTGCATAGCAGCTCCATCTACTTTAAGAAATCCACTAGCAATGATTTCTAGATGCTTTTGGTGACTTCAGAAGCCACCAAATGCTGTCCTATGCCTGGCAACAGAGCTTCCTATAGCTGAGCAATACACCCTCCTAGCACGGATCCAAACGACGTGTTTGTACCTCTCCCTGTGCATCTCAGTCCCACTTCTATTTAACTGTGGCAATTTCTATCTCATGTACTTTCTTTAAACTATTGAACTATTTCATGTGCTCTAGTCTACAGTTCCCTCAAATCTGATGTATTCTGTCCCAAAGCTGAAAGCAGTATTCATAGACTCTATATCTGCTGATTTGTTGACCTAAAAGATCCCACTCCAGAGACAGTCACAGAACCACTTGTTTTCAAAAAATGGGCTGTATACTTGGGTTTCTAGTTTCAAGTTGCATTGAAAGAAGCTCAGCCTCCAGCCACTGGTCACCCAGCCTGCAAGGTGGCAAGAATACTTATTTCAAAACCAATTTTAATTTTTAATCTCTAAATCAACCTCTTTAAATCTCTTTTAGGGGGAAAAAACCCAACCAAACAACCACAAAACACCAAAAAACCCAACCAAAACCAAACAAAAAACAACACAAACAAACAACATTTATTTGTAGGAAAATCACCACGATTTAGGTTTTTGGAGAACACAAAGTGCTAAACACACGTGAAGATCCCTGCTTTTTTGCAGAAGAGCACACCACCATTTGGAAACACCTTTTTCCCATCAAAACCATTGCTAATATCTGCTGAGATCCAGGTCTAACATGCAGTCACACATGCAACTGTACTTACAAGAGGCATCTACTTGCAAGTTTTTTTGAGTCACTACTACTCCCCTGAAAGTCTCTCTTTCATGATTAGCCCATAATTTCAGCTTCATTTATTCAAAGTTCTAGAAAGGAGCCCAATGAAAAGCACCAAATAAGAAAAATAGGCCCAATCGCTGTACTCACCGGTGTGCTGCTGTCGGAAAAGGTGTTCATGCTGATGGACCTGCTCATCTTGTCAGAGGAGAGGGACGGTGGGGAGGGGCTGCGCTTGTCCAACTGCTCGTGGTGCGGCAGGTCCTGGCGCTGCAGGTACTCACGCCATGCTCGCTGGATGCTGAGGCAGACACCAAGGCAGAGGGGTGCAGCCACAAAAAGGATGTAAAATAAATATTCTTGACTGAAGAGGTGGGTTTGGATGGTTTTCTCTCTTTTTTTTTTTTTTCCTGCACTTTGGTTTTTGGTTTGTGTAATGATCACATTTCACTACCCTCCATAGGTCTTATATTAGTCACTACTAGTATAACTTGAGGTAGTAGAAGCAATTCCTTATTTCAGATCCCTAAACCTACAGAAGTGGTTTAAATTTGAAACTGCACATAACTCAGCAAATCTCTTACATCTTGCAAACACAATTTTGCATTTATCTGTTTAAAAGAGTGAACAGCCTTCAACATCTTATATCAGCTTTCAGTTTATAAATGCAGATATGGTTGGAAATTCAGAGCCAGACCAATATCCTTTAAAATCTCCTCCAAAGAAACATTTGGGAATTGTGATAGGATCTCTGCTTCTGAACTCAAAACTTTGAGCAGATTTCTAAAACCTGATGTGAAGTTCCATAAACAAATTCTGTTTTCTGTGCCAGCCCGTGTCTGGCGATTTAGAGAAAACCAGGGTGGCTCTTACCAGGTGGCAGTGCTGGACCACACGTGCCTTTCTGGAGGTGCCAGGGAGACCAGTGAGAGATGCTGGGAATTAAAACTGCGTTTACAATAGTAATGGCATTGGCACAAAGCATGTGGGTGTTCTGTGAATTCTGCAGAAAAGCTGTGCTAAAGTCTGACCTGAGGCTCAGCAGCAATGAGCTAGAATGAAATCCATTCAGGATTTTTGAGTATTTGAGAGTTTATTCAGGGTGATATCAAGTCTGTAAAGCCTTCAGTGTGTCTGTTAATCCGCTACAGTACCCTGGCCTTCCCTTAAGCTGTTCTCAGACTAGCAGGTGGTGCAAAGCTCTTGTCTGGGCTGCTCTGCAGGGAGCAGGTGGGAGCCAGTGTTCTTCCATCTTGCCTGCTCCCAAAGGGCTTGGCACCCATTCTTGCTGCTGTGATGCTCCCCGGTAGGGGATCCATGCCCAAAACCAGCCTGTCCCTTCTACCACCCACGGTTCCTGCACCCAGGACAGTGTTCCTTCCTGAAGGAACCTTACCATATATGGTATGGTTCAGACCAAAGGGTCCAAAGCTTTGGCACAGATTTACTTTGCCTTAAGAATACTTTTTTTCCCCTCTTTCCATTGCCTTTTTAACAGCTGTCATTTCTGCCTCCATCTCCATAAGCCAGAAAAACATTTAGAACCCAGACACTGCTGAAAAGGGATTTGACACTGGCATGTCCATCTTCTTGGCTTTGCAGGAGGAGGAGGAGGCTCAACACCAGCACACCTACAAATTCTCATTGACTGCCTACAGCACTGGAAGCTCCAGAGAGTGGGAAGTGTCTCGTGGCATGTAATTTTTACTGGTCAGGGAACAACGCTCCCAATGCACATGGCATTTTGAACATCCCAAGGTTAAGGAAGTCACATATATGTATTTTGTTAAATTTTTTTAGGACAATACCATATTAGAAACAAAACTATATCATTAAAACCTTACCAGGATGGTTGCTTTTCAGAGCCAGTCAGGTAGGTTAAGGGCTGTGTTTTCATACAACAGCCTCAAAAAGGACGGAAATATCTACCAGAGCCCCCAGGTGTGAGTGCCAATGGAGAAGCTTTCAGTAAATTAATTTTGCTTAATAACCCCCCCATCTTCACAGCTCAAGTATTTACACTTTGCATTGTTCTGGTTTCAAGGTTTACTGCATAATATGGACAAGTAGTATTTATACATTTATATTTACATTACTTCCTATTCTAAAGCTTGGGAACATACTGAGGTTAAGTCATAACTACCCTTCTAGAAAGCTCTCTGCAAATTTGTTCTTTTGTCTGGCTGCATGACTGAAAGACACTGGCTGGATTTTAACTTGAAGCTTCATGTCTTTTTAATATTTTAATATAGCATTAATATTTTAATGTCCTGTAGTAGTGAGTTAGCTGTAGCTTTTCAACTGAAAGTGAAATTCGGTGTGTAATGTAGCAATGCATTCAACTCTGTGTAAAGCTGTGCCTCATGTCACAAAACTTTGCCATTTTAGCCCCCAAGTAGTTGGGGGCTTCGGCATAAAGATGTTCATACTTTTTTTATGCAAGTGGAGCTATTTTAAACTTTCTCTGTCTGCTGGGAAGTCCATAGGGAACATATTGTTGCAGAGTTAGTGCCTGCTGAATGGAGCTAGCACCTGCACCAGGGCTGGAGGAGCAACGCTGGAAGAGATACAAAGAGGAGTCCTCTGTTCTGATAGACTTGGGTAAGTTTTAAGTTATATCACCAGTATTACCACTTGTTCTGTTACAGCACAATCAAGCCTTTTAGAATAATTGACCCCATGGTAAGCTATACAACATGTGGGAAATGTATTACAAAGCCTAAAATTATTGAGTTTGGAAGTTGTGGAGTTCATTACCAGAACAGAGTGATACTTATCCCTTCCTCCCAGGTGATGCAGCTAGGTGTCATGCATATGCCTTGGCTGAGTGCTACCAACTGCCTCACTTTCCAGCAAAAACCTCCAGATTTCTTACTGACATATAGCTGTGGGGCACCCCCCAGCCCAGAACCCTGGGTCCCTCAGACATACACCTCCATCCCCATGCAAACCAAAGACTGCTTCTTACAGAGGAGTCCCATGAGCTGCCTGGGGAACTTTAACCAAGCTGCATGTTAGATGTAAATACTACCACTGAAAAGACTTCTATTTGCTTCTGCTATAGTTCTCCCCCCTAGGATGCTTTCTGTATATATGGCAAATCTAGCAGATTCTCAAATATTCTTTAGTTTCACAGGGGAAATCACAAAATTAGTGCAACACTGAAGTTTAACATTTGAAACTCAGTTCAAAGAGAATATTCATTTACTTAAAGGTAGACAAGAGCTTAGTTAAATTGCTAAATTGAGGCTTTTTTAAACTTAAAGTTATGAAGAAATCCACAATGGGTACAGTCTTGATTCTGCAGTTCAAGAATCAGACAAACTCTGCTGCATTCAAAGGCAGAAATATTCTTCGTTACTTACATTTTCACTTTTGACTCCAAGGGCTGTAAGTTGATATGATATTTTTCAATATTATTTTCTTCATCCATGGCAAGGTGATGGCTATGAAAAAGAAAAGGAGTTTAAAGTGTCTCAGCATGACATTTTTGTAATCACTGTGAATTAATTCTGAAATTTTGACAAGAGCATATAAGAGCTGCTTATTATAAGGTGTTGCTGTCTTCAGAGGAAGCCATTTGGGTTCCTGTGTCCAGCCCCATTTGACTGTTAACAAAGAGTATGAATTTGGATCCAGTTTTCAGATCACAGTCTTCCGAAGTCCTTGCACTAAGCCTTCCAGATGCCCCAGCTCCAGAGACAGACACACCCAGCAAAGAAACTGCTGCAAATAAAAAACCCACTGGCAAATATAATAGATATTCGTGCTAAATTAACTTTCATCCCTGGGGCTACATTTGAAAAGCTGGAGAGTCAAATGGAAAGTAACAATGGTAATGCTGGTAGCAAATGAATTACATCAGCAAAAGCCATACAGGAATATGAAGAAAAGATTCTTTGTGATAAATCATGATCGAGGAATTGGTGCTACAAACCAAGTGCTTTGAGAAAGCAATTTCAAAATGCTAGAAGATCAAAATCAAACATCTTGGGACACTGCTTTGGATGGGACTAGCAACATGAATGAAAGGTCTTTGCATGAAAATTTGTAAGATTAGACCCCAACCTGTGGAGTTTTTTGAAACTTTACTGGGCATTTAATTACATCATTCAATCAGCAGCAGTTTTCAGAAATTATTCTCCTGTAACTAAAAATAAGAATTATTTATGGGGAGAGATGCAAAATCTTGAATATTTAGTGTATTATTAAGTGAAAAAACATTTTCTGCAACAAAGAGACTGTCCCTCATAAAGGGCTTGTTGCCTTAGAAAAGCCATTTCACTTTATCATGTGTGATATAGTGCAGAAATCACACATTTACCTTTGAAGCAAGTCTTTGCCATCATTGACCTGTCCCAAGGTGTGCTGGAGCCTTTTGAGTTCTTCCTACAAGGAGAGAAAACACATTTCAATGTGCTTATGGGAAGTCCTTGGTTGACACTGTAGAGTCCCTCTCAACCTCAAAACATTGTGAATCAGCCACTAAAACAAAACAGTTAATGTCTATGGGATTGCTTTCAAATGTAGATATCCAAAATAATTACAAAGAAACCAATATATTTATCAATATGTCCAGCACAAGTCTGAAAAAAATATAAGACCTAAAAAGCCAATAGGCAGAGCAAAAGAGGAAAGCATTCTTTCATGTCTTAGGTGTGTGGCTGCTTTGATTTGATAGAAGATGGTCTTGGTGAGAGGCAAGAGAGCATCAGCTCATACTTTCAGGCACTTGTCTTTGTTCTGCAATCAAACAGCATTCAGTCTCATAATTAAGAGAGTCACTGGCTGAGATTTACAGCCTGATGTAAAATCAGGCTGTAAATTACCAGGATATTTGCATCAGACCCTGTTTCAATAGCAGAGATGTCACAAATTTAACTGCAGATGCATAGCTGGGGTTCCCATGCTAATGTTCTGAGAAAAATCAGCACAGAGATTTGGCTTTAAGAAATAAATTGTATCTGACTGGCAAAGTTTACTGTTCAGCAGGGGTGGGAGCTGATGTGTAAATGAGAACCTGGTTGCAATGAAGTGCATGATCCAGAAGACGCAATTCCTGGGCTGAGCTTTCTGCTCCCTTGCAGCACACAGTTCCAGAGTGCCCTGGAATGCATGGGACATGCATATGCTGAGCACACATGCCCAGTCTCCCTAAAGCTGGGCTGACAAGCAAACACTGAATCCTCCAGAGCGCATCCCTATGATGCAATACAAAGAGCATCACCACCTTGAGATGCAGGGATGTGCCTTCAGGTTTGTGTTTATGCATCAACTCTTTGATAATTAATCAACACTGAAAGATGAGAAGTTTATGCAAAACACAAAGATGTTAACTCACTTCTTACAGCTCATTAAGTTGGGAATCAAATGTAAAAGCAAAAGCTACTTAGAGTAAGGAAGGAGGATAATTTACTTAATACCTACCTTGTGTACAGGTACAGGATTTCCAGAAAAGCTAACATTAGAAAAGCAAAACAAGGATATTCTCCTCTTCTATATCTTATCTGACCTGGGGATAAATCAAAGATTTTTGTTTCCAATAAAACTGCTGCTATCTCCAGGAGCACAACAGATCTCCCTTCTGCTAGCTCTCTTTCCTGCTTTCCCAATTAAAGCTGATTTTGTGAAACAGAAATTTTACGTGGCGCTTTTTAATCCTGTACAGGATTCAGCCCTGTTTGACATGAAACAAGATCACAGTTGGTAGCTGATTTATTCCTAATACAGTTTTCATTTCCTCGCAGCCTTGGAAGGACTATTACTGCAAAATATATTTTATGTATAAACTAGATTTGTCAAGATGACAAGTTAGAGTTTTCCCCAGTCTTTGCCCCTCTCGGTCTCCATTGCAGCAGCATTTTGTGGATGCACTGCAGCTGATAAAGCACTGAACATGATTTGGGAGGCCTGGCTGTTGCCTACTGCTCATCAGCCATTGGAAATGATCCACTCCTGAAACTTCTTTTTATTTTTGCTTTCCTTTTTTTATTACCTGCTCTGGGGAACATCCTCTTCCTGCATATTAAAACCAAGCAACTTCCAAAATTGTATTCTTTGAAGCACAGTTTATTTTAGAAAATAACTTTTTCTTCTCTCATTATTCAGCTGGTCATCTTTTCAGCACACTCCAGAGCTGTGTACGGTAATTTAGAATGTGAAAACAATTTGCAATTGACTTTATATATAACTCAGGGTGACAAAACCTGCATGACTTACATAAATCATTTCTTGTGTTTGACATCATTTTCTATTAACCTCAGGGTGAAGACTGAACAACAACAAAAAGTAAACACACTAAAATTGATTGTGACATTTTTGACTATTCAGTCTTTCAATTAAACATCACCGGACAGTTTTATAAAAGCCCTAATATAAGGCAGCTACAGAAGGGGCATAGCAATGTTTGCATAACTGAGGAGAGAAGGAGACATAAAATCTATACTAATTTCAGTTTTGCGTCATTAACCATGAAGTATTGATTATTGCTCCTTGCAACAAAATTTATGAAGCTAGCTATGCTGCTGCACCCACAGAAAGTGATTCGAATGCTCAGCCCTCAGCCCCCAGCGTGGTAACTGATGGGTGGCAGTGACAGCTGCGATGCTGCTCTTCCAACCTACAGCCTTAGGAGATGCATCTTGCAGACTACACCAGGAGTGACCCAGCTGCAAACTCCAACTTCAGAAAATTAAATTGGAAGGGATCCATGCTTCTGCTGGAACACATGATGAATTACAATGCCTCTACAAACCCAGTTATAATGTAAACATATTGTAAAATTTACTGCAGTTTTTGTTTTCCTACTTCAGATACTTCAAATACAGACATTAATAGCAATCAGGTAGCTACAGACACATATAGATACCTAAGGAAAAAAAAACAAACAATGGAAGCTTGAAGTGCAAGAATGGTGTTAAAAGCAAACTAAAGTGCGTTTTTAGGGTGCATTCTACTTATGAATTATTTTTCAGCCTGTATATCTGTACTTTCAGGAAACTATTGCAATGACCTAGCTATTGTCAGGAAACCCTGTAACCCTGTGGGACAGAAAAGGCCAAGAGGCTCAAATCCGTAGGGTCTCACCAGGGAGAAGCCTGAGTAAAAGATTTGTCCTGAGCTGCACTGAGCTGGCTCCCAGTGCAGTCCACATATTATAAAAGCCTGCTTGGTTCTGCTGTCAGTATTTAGAGAAAAAAGATTTTGGGTCCCTCTGCCTTTTTCCTCTGCAAATCAGCTGTTTGGCTCCATGCAGCCCAAGGACAGGTTCTATGTGTGCATGGCTGGTGCATACACCCAGAGCAGAGATTTAGCAGCCTCACCCAGCTGTCTTCAGCAATATTTAGGGTCTTTTTTTTTTTTAATTGAGGGACCCAGAGATCTCTGTAGACTTTGCTTGGTCATGTTTGGGCTTGCAATGAAATGTCACCTCTCGTTTGACCAGCCACAGAGATGATGCCAGCAGATACAGGGTCATCAAGGCAGGCAGAGGAGCAGAAATCTGAGACAAACCAGATGCACTAGTCTATAAATTCCTTTTGAAGAAGTCTGTCTTAAAAACCAGTTATTAACACAAATTCTAAGGAAAGAAATCTGCAGGCATTAAACCACACCTAGATAAATATTTACCTCCAGTACCAGGCAATGATTCTTTTTTTGTTGCTATACCCAAAAGTATCCATTCAGGTCTGTGGAGTTATTTAAACCTGTGGGCTTAGACTAGCACAGAGAAATCAAGGCAGTGACCGCATATTAAAAAATTAATTTTCAAAATCCTTTTTGGACATGCGTGCTATTGTTTGAGTATCTCTGCCTAAGAAGTCTGTCTCTTGCTGCTGAATATACAATAGTGCTTCCCAAGAAGCCAGAGAACGGAGATGGGAAGAGAAAGCTCTGATTTCAGTAGAACCACAGCCCAAAGATCATAGTAAAAAAGGTTCCCCCCAGCTGCTTTGGGTAGTTCTCTCTTTCATCAGTGCTCTTCCAAATTTCAATTGAAATTTTGTGGAATGGCGGTTTTCTCTTATGCAGAAAAACTTCCAATCGTGCATTTTTCCTCTCCTTACTTTCAGTTCACTTGATAGAACACCATGATGTCAATTTGAGATCTTCCTGACACAGAAAGGCCACAGTGACCAGAGAAACCCTACATTTGGAGTGGCATGGCTGCTTTTGTGCCATCAGAGCAGGATGCACCCTTCATTTTTGGCTGCAAGGTGCTAGTGAGCACGGGGAGGATACTGGAAAAGTACTGGAGCATGAACAATGCCTGACAGCACCTGGGTAAGATGCAGGAGGGAAGAGCACAGCCCAGCTGCTGCCTTGAAGAACTATGTCTCATCAGTCTGCCAGTAATATGGAGGGAGGGAACTAGAGCTGAAAGCTTTAATAAGAGAATATCGATATGGATCGCTGGAGCTTTCACAGCTGCTCCTGCCAGTGAACATGTTAGTCCATCTTATCCTTCCAGAGCCACTGCATTTAAAGACAAATATATGAGTTCATCTCTGTAGCACTGACACAAGCATGTGCAAACCCGATCGTTCCTTTCCCAGCACCACTTCTGAAGTGATGTCATGGCTAGGACAAGCACAGCTGAAGGCAGTCTGAAGCCAGAAACACTGCAGTGCCTTCTGCCATGAAGGCCAGAAGCTGTGCAGCATCCATCCTCTGATCAAAGGCACCTGATGCCTCTTTCTGTCACCTATTAGGAAGCCAATCTATAGGCTTTAACTTTCTCACCTCCTGCCATTTTCTAGTCCTGTGGTGATCAGAGATAATGAAGCTCTCCCTGCTGCTGCTCACCTCACCTAGTCTACCATGCCCATCTGGGGACAGCGCATACAGTGCTTAATCACCTTTAGGACTAGCTCTGATCCATGTGCCATTTATATTCCAGCACAGAAGCAGCAACCTCAGCTGCTTTCCAAACATCCCAACTGCTTGTGGTTACTGAAAACAGTCCATTGCCAATACTGCTCTGAGCTGCTTCCACCCTTGTCTGCTGATACCCGTATATTTAAGACTTTGTTTCCCATTTAACAAATAATTCCCTCACACACTCTTTGTGTGTCCAGGAAACATCTTGGGATTTATTAATTTTATATTTTTTCATATTCATTTTATTAATTTTCCTTTATGTTTTGCCTAGTTCTCCCTGGGAAGACCATGGCCCCTGTATTAAATGAGGTAGAGTCCACATTTCAGTCTGATAAGAGCTGTCAAGCAGTGTGTTAATTAAGCCTTTTAACAAGATACAATGCGTCTAAAGAGAATAGAAAGATCAGGATCCTTTACAGTGCTTTTACTCACTACTACTTCGGGCACGCATCATACTGGCATGGAGGTGCTGCTCCAGTGGGAAACATACTGGATTACTCGAGCAGCCCTCTAAAGCTCCCATTCTCTCTCAGTAGTCAACAGTGGGGGCTGTCCCCAGAGGAACATCTCCAGTGACATCTGTGTGTCTGACATGGTGGTACATCAGAGGTACAAGGAGTCTAGTTTTGGGCAGACATGAGGCCATCTGCATTAATTCCCATCTCAGGGATGTGTAGAACATTCATCATCCCATTTCAGGGGCTGGAACTTGAAAGCTAATGCTGTGCCCCAAATACACTGAGCATTCCATAAAGCTGGTAATTAAATCTCTGATGGTAACAATTGCTTCATATTTTGGAACAGAAAGACACATCAGTTGATAGTGGATTTTGTATAATGGGAGGGGAAAGGTCCTATTTTATTTGCTCTGGCAACCCAACGGGGACCTTCAGCTCTTCAACTATGAATGTTCAAAAAAAGTACATTAACTGCAGAAGATTAACATAGCTAGAGGGACTTCGCAATCCACAGCTGTCAGAGCAATTTGCCAGATCACTTTACAAAAATTATGCCATCCATAGAGTTACCTAAACTTACTTAAACAAGTTTCACATTCAGATTTAGAAACAAAATATAAATCAGAAACAAAATATGAATTAGTCTCATTAAATCAGGGAGACACAGAATGGACATTCAGGTTGGAACCTGTATTCTAGCCTGCCACTGACCTCTGATGGCACCATAGGTCTTTCCACCTCCTTTCCTGTTTGCATGTAGTCCATTTGGGTCACGGTATCTTCAAGGAAGGGAACAGCTCTTATTTTTTGCTTCTGCATTAAGGCTCTGATCTTGATTAAGTAAAATAATAAAATGGTGGTTATTAACTATGAATTAATAGCAAACAGCTACAGGCTCTTCCATTGCTCTTCCATCAGATATTGCCTATATTTCCCTTCCAAGGTTCACCTTCACTGTAGGGGGACCACAGACCCTCTGATTACAAACTTTTCTCCTGGTGAGCACAGGGTATGTGCAGGCTTTGTCCATGCCCTTATCTTTCCAAACATGCCAAAGGAGGTGTCAACCAAAACCCAAGGACTGCTCAAGGAAAGAGTGTGTCACACTGAACAGAAAATTAGGCCAAGAGGCAGAAACAAAGGGCAAGCATCTCTAAAACATTTCAGGGTGGAAAAAGGCTACCACTAATTAGAGTGCCACTGGGGTGAGCATTAAGCATCATGGCTGTTCAGCACAAACAAGCATGCTCTGATGCTGCAGCAAAGTTTCTGAGGATCTAGCTGATAAATGGAGCACAGTAGCCATTAGGCAATTAACTCCCACAGTTTATTGGTCATGTTTCCATTATTCTGGATACTTAAGAGAAACTTCATTTAATATGCATTTTCTTAGTTTATTGAAAATCAAAGTTATGCCTGTAGAGCCCAACTGCTACAATTTAGGTTGTTCTCCAAGAAGGACTACATTGCTTTCCATTGTTCCCCAGCCCAGGCCAAGCCTCAGGGATTTTTTTCAAAAACAAGTTTCTTGTAAGTTTACTAGCTAATATCTCACATATTCACAGAATACAGTCTAATTTTCCAGAAGTCCCCTAAGGTACTCCTTACAATGCAACTCCATTGACAAGTCTTTTGCGGCTTCTTTCTTGCTCAGGTTGGAGTGTTTAGAAATGTGTTGTACCATTTTATACTTTTTTACAGTTGCACCATTGTTTTTTTATCCCAGTCCTTCCCATGCAGTGCATATCTATATGTATACATCTGCTGTAGGTCCACACACACACAACAGTACAGCATCATCTAAAACACTAGCACTCAGAAGTCCCTTCTGGCTAAGCAACTTCTCAGCCAAGTACTCTGTGCTGATTTGGACTGTTTTCAGATTAACTCCTACAGTTCCCATGGGAGTTCAAGATGGAGCTAGGGGTGCACTTTGGGGATCATTTTAATCAGTTCCTGTAACAATGACATAGAATCAAAGAACAGTTTGTGTTGGAAGGGACCTTAAGGATCGTGTAGTTACAAGCTTCCTGCCACGGGCAGAGACACCTTCCACTAGACCAGGTTGCTCAAAGCGCCATCCAAACTGCCTCACAAAGAGAAGAAAAAAAAAAGGGGGGGGGGCAGGGAGGAGAGGGGGCAGCACGAATTTCCCAGCACTTCGGATAGTTTCTGGATTGTTGCCTGCCTTTTGCACTCTGTGCCATTCAGCACATGGTGTGCCCCACACAACTGGTAGCTGACTCACCCACATCAGTCCTGCCTGCAAATCCAGCAGCAGCAGAGCCCCACCTCCCACCTGGGGCTGGATTGGGTTTCAGAAGCTGGAACCCATTGCTGGGTTGTAGGTATATCCCTTTGTTCTTTCACTGGAAAGCTAACAAGGCAGAGAAAGAAAAGCTTTATTAGAGCAGTGGGTTTACTGTTCTGCCAAAGGTAAACTCCTCACTGCATCATTTCTCAGAGTTTTACTCATTAGTGTTTGAAATACCCATGGGATGCATATGCCTTGTATTTCACAGACACTTTCATCACTAAATAGATGAATTAAAGTATTTTTATTTTCTTCATGTAAAGCCCTTCCTCCCTTTTTATACCCTGTGGACATAATATCTAATTGTTTCTCTTCCCAATCTTGTAAATCATGACATTGCTCTCTTCTCACTCATAAAGATAGGACTCAATGCAAAATTTCATTGGCTAAATGTAAGCCCAGCATAAGGAACAAAACCAGAAAGTCTTGGCCTTCATATATTTGAACTGAGCTTGTGCCTAATCCCTTTGCTATGGTTTTGGCTACATAAGGATGCCCAGGACAGCTGATACATTAATTTCTCTCATAAGTGGGTGTAAATGGCCAGAAGGGAAATGCATATCAATGGTGATATCTCCCAGGGGACAGGAGCACTTACAGGATGACCTGTTGAGATCTCCACTTTCTATGACATCAATAAATTGTTTTCTTTTCCTTCCTTCAACATTGCCCTCAGGAAGAGTAATCTATCGCGCTATGGCTACAGAGCGTTATTTCATAGTTACAGCAGTTCTGGAAACCTTGCACAAGGATGAATACCATTTAAAAAAAGTTGGATTACTTTTAAAAAGCCTTTTCTTTCTGATGCTGTCACTGTGGTCAGGGCTTTCAGCAGTACCACTTCTGCCTCAAAATACATGAGCTTTTAACTTTTGCTGAGGAAACCAACTAGAGAGAATGAAGCCTATTGACATCTTGGCATCTCTGCTGCTGCTGCCAAAGTGCTTCTGAAAATACAGCCAGTCTGAACCCCGAAGGAAAGGTCTGGAACACAAGTGCTAAAGGAGACTTAGCAAAGAGGTGTTTCATAGATTATAGTCCAAGGGACACCCTTCCTCTTTCCCCCTCCCTGCAACCCAGAGGAATTCAAGTCTGCGGCAAGAAAGCCAATTTCTTACTGAAATACAGAAAATTTTGAAGTCAGATATGACAGCTACCCTGTAAGTGGCAGCAGGCACTAAATGGGTCATGGTATCAGGAGATGCTATAACTGTATCTAGGACTTTAATACCATTTGTATGGGACCTGATGTAACAGTGCAAAACCTGGTGTAAATCACCACAGCCTGAGCAAAGCAGAGAATGTATTCCATGTTCTCCATTACACATTGCCTTTACTACAGTGACAGCCTACTAGAGAGCTAGAGCTGGTGAAGACAGCAAGCAGCATGCTGTAAGAAACACTGATTTCTTTCTCTTTCAAATGCAAGTTTCCATTTGGAATGAAACACAACAATTTTGACATGCCAAATACCACCATACACACTGTGAGAGCAACAGGCCTTCCCTGAAAGCTGTGGATAGCAAAGGTAGCCACAATGGGGGCATGTCCAGTGCTGGAAGAGCCATGGAGGCTACAGGGCCAAAGCCTACCAGGGCTGACCACCCATGAACACTGCACTGCCAAGAGGGCAGCAAAGCCTAACAACAGTATATTTCAGAAGAAATGAAGCTTTCCAACTTGGTACTGAGTTATGTGAAATGGTATTTTAATCTTCAAAAAAAATGAAAGGAAAAGGCAACCCTACTGTTGTATTTTACTTTATGGCACAAGAGATGTATTTCAGAGAGAACAGCATTGGTCAAATTACATGGGGAATGGTAGGAAAACGTTTTTATGAAGAAGACACCAGTCCATCCTTCAGTGTTACCAACAGTCCGAGTTTCTTCATCTTTACTGTTACTTCACCCTTCCTCTGAAGCACTGCAGAATTATGTCTGCTAAAAGACACCACTGTTCTGGTCTAATGGTTACTTTCCCAAGAACACAAATCTGCACCCAACCAACTCTGCTGGAAGAAACCCACATCTTCCATCTCCCTCTAAGGTTTTCATTGCAAACTACAGTTGAATCCAGCTTAATTTTGAGAAAAATATGATGAGATTGCAACCAAGCCAGTGTGAATTTCAACATGCCAGGAAGGGGCAGACAGGGTGAAAATCTGACATGACAGATCCCTCTTCTGAACTCCCAGTGGAGATTTTTCACCCCCAGAAAAAAAGTAGGCAGCTCTTTTTATAGCTCATGAGCCTATTACTTCTAATGACAACAACAGAGGACTCTTTTAAAACTGAAAAGAAATATATTAACCTAATTTTCAGCTTTTCAGCATGAGGTATTGTCTACTAATTTTCACAAAAGAAGACTGATGAGCTATTTTAAGAACCAGAAAGTTATCGTAAAAAAAAATAAAAATAACCACACTTCTATTACAGAAGTGCTTTTCTACACTTCTTGCACTCCTGAAAGGCCCATTTAGGCCAGCAGTATGTATCTGCTCTCAAATCAAAGGAGCTGCTTTTTGGAAAACATGAAAAATTATCTATTATATTGCACTGCAGCAGTACTTACAACATGGTTCCCAAGCCATCAACTTCACAGGGACTGCCTTTGCTTGGACAATGCACCTACAGCGTTTAATGCCAGTGCTGGACTCCAGCAGTACACACATGAGAATACCCATCCCTGGACAGGTACCAGGGTGCTGAGGACAGAGGTGAGGCAGAAACACTAAGCAGCTCCAAGCCATGATAAGTGCAGATGGGACTGCATGGAGGGGGCTTCCAAGGAAAATGGACCCAGCATGGCCTGGCTTATTAAGCCTTTCTATGCCATGTAGCTGATGTTTATCCATCAGCTTTGTACTTGGCCACAGGATCAAGGAGCAGAGCTGGCCCGCAAAAGGTGCCACCAGTTCCCAGCCAGCCTGACTGCACAGGCCACCATGCTTTGCTCCCATTTTCAGTGGTTTGAGACATTATCACCAACATGGTCACATCTCTTGCAAGGCATACAAGTGAGAGGTGCCAGCACAGCTGGGAGCCACAAGAAATCTCTGGTTGAGGACCCTAGAGAAGTCCCACCACATCTACCGATTTCAGGTTCATGGAAGAATACGTGCATTCACAGAAACTGTTTTCTCTGTTATGATGAACTACATACCAAGCAGTTTGATTGGGGTGTTAATCTTTACGTATATTGTAATTTCCACCAAATGTTATTGTGTTTGTCTTCAACATGAGAAATGGCTTTTCTATGCTGATAATAATGAATCTACTCACTCAATGTCATGCTTATAAGTAGGCAAGCACACCAAGAAACCAGCAACCTGCTTATTAATGTGCCAGCTGAGCTGTGTTTGCTAGAGACAGTAAGCACAAATTATGCCAGTCTCCCTCCCTGCACTACCTTTCTTTCCATCCCCACCATCTCTTGACCATACAATACTTTATTTTCTAATACGAGTGGAAAATATTTTATATTTAGCATCCAGCAACTACTCATCCATGAAGATCATATTACAGCTGAAGAAACAAAGAAATAGTCCTCTAAAGGCAAAGCCCTCCAGCAGGAGTGCACCCTGCATCCAGCCTTGCCACTGTCCCTCATCATCCATCCCAGATACGACATCCCAGAAGTTAGGCAGTTACAAAAGTTTTGCATTTTTCTGTGTAGATCTAACTTCCATAAAGCTTCCTGAACACTCCCAAGAAGTAAATCTACGTCCTATCTGTTTTAGGGATGGGCATAATTACACTGAGACACACTCACAGTCCAATAAAATCAATAGGGATATTAGCAAAAGAGCTTCCTAGAGTAAAGCTAACACCATGGTCTTCACTTGGATTCCAACACTGAAAACATTTTAGGATAGAGATAGGAGCACCTATAAAATCCATGTTTCATCATCACCTTGCAGAGCTGAGCTGTAAGCCAGGGAACCAACATGCACTTCATATCAGCTACTGTTCTTCCATGAGCCAGCAGCTCCAACTACCAACCTTTCACAAAACTCATCAGTTCAGTTTTCCAGAGACATTTTTTTCTCTTTTTAATTGTCTTCAGTATCCATCTGGCTGTATGCAAATTGGATAGCAGATATATCAAAGCAGGGACCCCATGTTGGCAGAACAGTCACCATTTGTATGAGGCTTCATACACACAGAGCACCTTGGCAAGAGATTTTTTTAAACTCCTTCAAAAAGAGATTGTTTATGCCCCAGCATTTCAACCCAACACAGTTGGAAGCAGCCACAGTACAACTTAAGAGGGGAATCACAGCAGAAATTCCTCTAACTTTTGTAGCACTGCTGGGGACCACTATAAAATGGTACCAAGCTAATTAGACAAGTCATAAAGATGTTCCCCTGGCAATCTCACAGGTGAAATAATCTAATCTTCTACACCCTGCCTTCCTACTTAATCTCTCGATAAAAGCCATTAACACAGTTGTTCAGTCTACTGTAGTCACTTTGTAAAGTGCATATAATTTACAATCCCATTAAAAAGATGGCCACAGATTAGTCTCAAATCACAAAACTATTCAGTTGTGGTTTTAGCACATTAGCTATAGCTATATGAATCCTGAAGGAAAAAAAATAAATAAAAAAATCACAGAACATTGCAGATTTCAGAGCAAGTAGACCCATCAAACCCCACCTATCTTATTTTCTGCATAAAAATTAAATATAATTGCAAATTGTGGGATATACTGTGCAGCAGCTGAGCAACCATGCGGACCTTTTTCTTTTGTGAATAGCAAAGAAAAAAGAAGTAATAGAAGAGCACAAAAGGTATACAAAGTTCTTTCATTTAAAAAGCTAGGATTTAGTTACTTCACAGCTTATGCTAAATTTCTGCTGCTATTCAGTATTCAGGGTATTTCTGTTATGTAATCTGAGGTGCTGGAGGATGCCAAGCATTAGGTGTTCCAACAGAGCGGAAAGAGTGAGGGCACTTGACCTTGTGAAAATATAATGAAACAGATGTTTGCTGCTTTTCTGTATTTATGCTTCTTAGTATTGACTTCTAAAATCCAACATATGGAAGCTCCCAGTACTATCTACTTCTTCCAATACTTCCAAACTTCCAAACCCACCTTCAAGAAGCCCCCTTTCATCCAGGGAAGTCATTAGGAGATCATTTCAAAAAAGCAGTAGAATACTCTGGTTTTGTCTGGGCTTCTTCAAAAGCTACAGAGGTCCTAAACAAAACACTTGAGATAGACTCCAAAGGCTCATATACTGTAAAACATCTACATCAGAGCCATGGCCCTGCCTGGAAATAGCTCAGGTGTGATTTTTCACAGGATACAAGAAAAAGCACTCAGATCCTATTAGTTTTCAGCAAAGGTATTTGAGCACATTGGAGATCAGAAAACAGGATTTTCAGGGTTTGACATTACTGAACTTTCCAACACAAAAGGCCTCTCATTCTTGTGTTCCTAGTCCCTTCTCAACCTTCAGCAGCACTTTACCTTCCTAAGTGCTCTCCATTTGTTTGTTTGCATTGGATTTTTTTATTTTCATAAACTAAATCAGCAGAGGCATTTAGGAAATTACAAAATTGGGTAGCACATATTTTGTAAAAGAAACCCCCTCATATTTCTACACCGGCTGTAGGGAGGCTTAAAAAGAAAAGCATGCTAAAAGTGATAGCGCTTCCTAATAAGCATCTTTCTGTTGCTTTTTGGAGGAAACTTGAGGAGTCTGTGGCACGTAGGAAGCAAAGGCTATGTTTGCAATCTTTTATGTGAAGGTGTGCATCACATAGTCAGAGCATGACAATCTTCTATCCATGCTGGAGTCCTTTGGAGTAGAAAGAAGGGACAAGCTATGAGCATCACAGACCAGGGAAGATAGAGCAGAGGCAGGCAGTGGTGACAGACAGAGGTGGCAAAATCCTTTCAAAATCTAAACTTAACTCAATTTTGAAAGTTCATCAATTCATGAGAACTATAAATGAGGGCTCTTCCAGCACTTAGATCTGAAATTTGTTTGGAGGATAAGGGTGAGTCTTTCGCATTTCTATGCTTCCCAGGCCAGAAGTCAAATAATCCTGAGGTCAGAGGTTTGCTCAAGCCTCTCTTCCACCTCAGAGTTGTCTGATGTTAACAAGATGCCTGCAACTGAAAACATTTAATGACAAGCATGTGCAGGAGTCACAGCACTAACTTGGAGAGAAATAAAATGGCATTCTCAAGCTTTATATTATAGGTGAAGTGACAGCAACCACTGATGTAAAGGAGGAGGGATCTCTGGTACTATCTGCTAGGTTCAGAGGTTGCTCTTATTTGAGCTCATGAGGAGTTAAACCTAATTTCTCATATGCTGCAGATAGCTAAGAAGATGTTTTAATTGAAGGCAGTTGCTTAGCAACTACCTCCTGTGTGCCGCAGCAATGTTTTCACCTGGAGCAGATAAACATCAGAATGGTACTTTACAAATCTGATTAGCAGCAATGAAATAGCTGGCTACAACAAGCTGCAAGTGCTTTTCCAGAAGTTATGCTTCGAACCTGATACCCATCAGCAAGGAAAACCCAGTGAAACTCATTTGCAGGTTAGAAGAGTCTCTTCTCCTCTTGCCTAGCAAACATCTCAGTCTGATTCTCACAACCAGAGCTTATCAGGAGGGAGATAGCATTGAAAGGATTTTTCTTATTCAAAAGATTTCAGTGCAGTTGAACACCTAATGATAAAACACTAAAGCACTTGCAGCCATGCAGAGATGTTTTTCTGAACAGGCCTACCATTCTTTGAAAAGCATCAGAAAAAACACATTTCCAGACCACAGAAAAAAAGATTTATTCATACCGTCTGTAAACTGGGCACTGCTGCTTAAAGACTGGTACAATACTAGCCTTTGCAAGCTGTTTAAGAGCTGGTTATTGGTGTATTTCTAACAAGGAATATTAAGTGCTTGAATAGGTCACTTTCAAGATCTTTGAATTATAAGGCTAGTATAAACATGAACATTTATACCTTACTTCTGTCATGGTAGTGATCTGCTATGTGGGGGTCTGATACAAGGTGACCAATTAAGCATTTATGATTTAGAAAAGATTTGTATGCATTTTTCCATTCATTGCAAGTAAGCTACGTGTCCCTGTGTGATCATATTGGGATCTGCCAAGAAAACAAAGGCAAAACTCCCTAATACCAAATGCAGAATAACAGGCTACAAGTACCCAGAGAACTGAGTGTTTAAGTGCTCAGACACCTGAGCATGAGACTCACTTCTCAGGGCTTCAGATACCTCCAAGTAAATGCATTCCAGTTTACAGGGTGGGGAGCAGCCTGGCTTAGAACCATGGGGCCAAGAGGTGGCAAAGGGGGCTGGAGGGAGTGCAAACTTGCTGGATTGAGGATCAGGAGACCTTCTGAATTAGCCTTAACATGTCAAATACAAAACCAAAGGGCTCCCAGGAAGGTAAACCGTTTCTGGAAAGATATAGATCTATGCCCTGGGCAAGAACTAGAAGAGGATATGCTGGGAGGGTTTTCAAGGCAAATTTAACTTAACCAGCTGGGATTTGAACACCTAACAACCACAGAGGTGCCAGTTCAAAAAAATCCCTTCCAATCTAGCTGGCACTTGAACACCTGCTTAGATTTTTCATATTAAACAGGACTTGGGAAAACATATTAATTTGCTGTACAGGACTAAAATGAACTTCAGCCCTAGAAATGTTTGTCAGGATTACATGCACTAACCTTCAGCCTTTACCATCAGAAGTATCCTTTGACATAGCATCTCCATATCACAGTACAACTATGAGCATATACAGCAGGGGTCCGTCACGTCTTCTATTATCACACTGAAGTACTGAGCCAAGAACATCCTTATTGGAGCTTGGCTACAGTTACTGAGCTATTTGCTGAAGTCCATATTCTGGAGGGCTGTTACTGTAATGTAGACAAAGTAGTAATTAGCCTGGACCATAGAGAATTTGTCCCAGATGTATACTTTATCTGTGGGATGATTCATGTTGGATCACTGGCTGTAAACCACACAAATCAATTAAGCTAGAGGCAAGAATTTCCTTTTTTTTTTTTTTTTATCCATTTAATCTTATCTAATCTCTCAGGTAACTCTCCATTCTTTGTTATTACTTCTTGATTTAAATCTTCATTCTAATCTCAGCAAATGGCAGAACTACTGAGAAAGAGGACATGACACTAGGCAAGTGTAACACAGAGGAGTAGCTTAAGCTTGTTGCCAGTTTTGAATGCTGCTCAGGTCATGACAATAAGGTTGTAATGCTTTACATAAGAATGCTACTATTTGGTGGTTAAAAAAAAAAGTTAAATTAATATTTGTAAGCTCTTTTCTTGAGCTACTCAGGAAAAAATAAAGACAAAAAAAATTCTTTCCCTCCTCAAAAATAAGATGCTATAGATCTGATTTGTTGGGGTTTTTTGAGGCTGGGTTTTTTTTGACCAGAATATTGCTAGCAACGTATTCGGACACCGACATTTTGAGTTCTATTTAGAAAAACTAGAAGAAAGTCATCCAGCTAAGATGTGGCTCAGAAGCAAAATTTAAAGTCCTGTGTAGTCATTCGTCACAGACAGGTACACTCTAAGTATATCCTTCTAATTATTAAGAGAGCAATCAAGACCTGTTTTCAGGATCCAAGGAGCTCCAATAGGGCCAGAAAAACATTCCCTTCCTTCTTCGCCATCTTCAGAATGGATTAGCAGAAGGCAGGGGTAGGCAAATTAAACCATGGTACCTTCCTGTAGCATCCCAGGTTTCCTGTGGGGAGGTTGAAGGGGTGGTGGATGCCCTGGTTGGACCCGTTGCACTGTCTGGGGCACTGGGATGCAGAAGATTCTTAAAAATCAACACATTTATTTGGAGCTAAAGTAATAAATACTTTTTCCCTGGAGGTAGCACTCCAAAGTCAAAGCAGAACCACAACATTATTTCCAAGGTTTCTTAGCCCTTCAGTTATTACATTCCCTTGTTTCCTTGGCTTACCCTCCCACCAGCTGCCTTATTTGCTGTGTGAAACCCTCAGTATTAACCACAATACAAGTTCTTAATGTTTAATGTGTGGCTGATAGAATCCTGCAGCATCCAGCAGAGCCTTTGAATAAAGTGCACCCTGTAAAAAAACTTAAAAGCAAACAAAAAAGGAGCATGTGAAACCATAAGATAGAAGTTGGTCACATTCAATCTCTGAAAGCAAAGAGCTACAGTTTATATGAATAATTCAAAAACAGCCTCAGACAAATGATCCCAGGTCTATAAGGAAATAGTAAAGCCCCTGGAGTCTGCAGCCCTTTTTATTACAGCCTTCTTCATCCTGAATGTTGTTTTCTCTGGGGTTATTTTTTACTCTTTTATATATATATATATATATAAAAATATATATATGTAAATGAACAGTCAGATAGGTTGTTCAGATAACATGCACAGTTCAAATAACATGCACAGCAGACCCCAGAGAAATATTTTAATTTTATATTCATTTCTGACTTGTAAATTATTCATTGACATGGATCCTGCAATTGGGTAAAAATTAAAAATTGGCAAATTAGTTTTCATTTGTTTATGTTAATTATTTAGTGTTCTTCCTTTTTATTAGAAAAAAGCACAGAGGGAGATTAGTCTTGTTCTGAGGATCTGTGTTTGCTCCCTAGACAACACACAAATTAGCATTGCTATGGCTACTTTTATGCAATGTCTATAGAAATATGACTCCACTGCCCAAATCTGTTGCCCAGACATTGTGGCATATGCTGGATTTCTAAACTGCAAATCTGCCTTTGGATGTTTTTCAACATCACTTTGAAAAATAGGCTTTTGGGTCTTTATTTACAGATGAAGTCAACAATTGTTTCCATGACCCTTCCATGAATTTAGCTGCTCTCCAGCCCTTGCCAGCTCTGCTAATCTCCTCCACTGCCCCAGGGAAAACCCAGGCAGTGGGAGTTTTACCTCCAAATTAAGACACAGTCAATTCGACTTTGATACAAGGTTTCAAAGAGAGGGGGTCATCTCCAGGTTAATGTCTGTTGGTGGATTTAACTACACAAAGAAAAATCCAAGCGCCAAGGGCCACCACAGCACACATAGTGAGAACCTGCTGGGTAAACTACTCTGTGTTTCCTGGGCAATGCACATCAACAGCATCTGTGTATTCAGAAACACTTACCCATGATGGGTTTTTAAATGTTTGAATGGTTTTGTTTTGTTTTCTTTAAGATCTCTCTTGTTAGAAAGCAAGGACTGTGCTACTCTCTATGCAAGAGCAATAGGACAGATGTTTTGCAGCTAGCTATGGGTCTGGCCCTGCTCAGGTTCACGTTCAGGTATGACTGTGACAAGGGGCTTAGGTTGTTCACCCTCCTCCATCCACATCCCTATTCCACCATTGCTTGGCTTACAAACCAGGTTTATTCAGCCCACTGAGCTGCACTTGCCATCAATCCCAGATCCCAAGAGGAGAGCTAAATACACACTACACAAGAAAATTTTTCCATGATATGTTATATACTCAGAGTGTATTCACCCTGCCCAGATTATTTGCCTAGACATCAACTAGAGGTCAGGTTAGACAGGGCTTTGAGTGACCTGGATAGTAGAAAGGTGTTCCTGGCACATGGCAGGGGGCTTGGAAATGCATGGTCCTTAAGGCCCCTTACAACCCAAACCATTCTATGATTCTATGATAAAGACAGCCCATTTTGTGTGTGCTGAGGTTCATCATTTTCATTCACCATCTCCTCTGTTGCTCAGACACTTCCCACCCAACTCACAAAGCTTTCTTCCATTGAAACCGCTGGCAGTTGGCAACACAACTTTTCTGCTAAGTACAGATAGGGAGCACAAAGCACATTGTCTCTTCCTGCTTCCAGACACTTCCGGATACTAAGGAGCACATTCTTCATGGTCAGTCTTCAGCTTTGCTACTTGCTACATAGTGAGTTTTTAACATAATGTCAAGCACAGAAAATGCTCACACATATGATCTGGCAAGGAAAGTGAATAACCATGAACATGGTGCAATTCTGGTACCTGAAGGGTTGCCTTATGTTACAGAAGGAATCAAAAACATTCCCACGCACATTCCTAATTACTTTGGATGTAAGAAATCAGTGCTGCAGGCTCTATAACTGCTGCAGAGGGCTACAGATCAATTAATGATATCAGCAAATTAAAAGGAAAAAATATAAAATAAAAGCCCTAATACATAAATAATGCTAGTCTTTCTCTATCCAAAACCTTATAGCTTTTGCAAGATAGCTTCTCCTAAGGAATTAGGATGAGAACAAAGTAAGAAGAGAAAATGCCAAAGCCCAAACCACAACAGTGAGATGCATGTCAGAAGCATTTCTAGCATTTCATTAGAATGTGACATATAACAATATTGATTAAAAACATTTTCCTGAGCCTTTAATTCCATTATTTCTAGGAATTGTCCCTGACGTCTGTACAAGATCCATCTTAATCCAATTACTGTGGGTGGATCCTCAAGGTAAACAATATTGCTGCCGCTTTTCAAAAGAAGAAATAGAGCATGTTCCTTCCTCTGGCTGCTTTTGCTAGGCCAGATTTAGAGAAATTAAGAGCAGTGAAGATTATCTAAGGCGCTTCAATAGCCTCTGCCGCCTTAAGGCACAGTTACCTGCGAGGAGATGGCTCCGTGCATCTTTGGAGCTTCACTGGAGCTGAGATTCACTCCCTCTTCCAAGGTGAAAGCATGGTCCCCCACATTAAGGCTATTTATGAGAAAATTTTGTCCATCTGAGTTAGTTTTGCTGCATAGCAAGTATAAATATAAATAAACAGTGCAAAGCACATTGCAGCTCTTAAAATTTTCATGGTGAAAGGCAGAAAGCCATTTTTATGAAGTGAATCATTAAAAAACAAGTTTCCTCCTTTGACCTACGTCTTGCAAAAATACAGCAGATTTAAATTGTCATCAGAAACAACACCCAAGAGTGATTTTAAACCTATGATTTATGCTTCACTTTACACAGAGAGTCACAGTGTTTAAGTCTGTCCATGGGACTCCAGGGCCTTCCTTGTGTTAAAAACTGGGGTTGCTCATGCATGCTCTCCCCAAAGTCTGAGAGGGCTCTGCCCAGGAGTAAATCCTGAATTTCATGTAATGCATTTTATGGCAAAATGTGAATTCTCCTCTGAATCCTAAATAAATTGAAAAGAGAGAGGAAAGAAAAAAAATATACCCACTTTTTTTCAAACCTAATTTTGTAGCTAGTGTGTATATATGTAGAAATTCCAAGCATTTAAAGTCATGTATGAAAAGCAGCTGCTGAACAATCTCATTTAGGTGAAACACTAGTACTGCTTCCAGGTCCTTAATCCTGGTGGGATGAGAAAAGCAGTTGTTGCGGAGGAACTGGGATTTATATCAACCACACAGTAATGGGGTCTTTCTCTGCAGCACTGAGCTGTCCTCCTGGAGCAATGAACTGTGCAGATGCTGGCAAATACCACAAACCTCCACCCCTCTCCCACTGTTGGTATACATCAGCACTTCCACACAAGTGTGTTTTGCACAGGTTTGAGGTTTTCCAACTTGTCACAAGAGGTTTTGCACCAGGATAATTGGCATACAAGCTCTCTGAAGAAGGAAGTAATTTTCATTATATCAGTGATATTCCCTAAAAAAATATCCCATTGGGAATGTTCGCGAATCTACACATCAGGCCACCACACAGCCTCACAGCTCCTTAACCACTCGGCCAAACAGTGACAAGCTTATATATCCAGAAAAGTCAGGGCAATTTTGCTGTGGGACAAAAAGTCCAGAAACATCTCTGCAGCTGAAAACCAGCAGCACTTTGCAACATAGCCCATCTCAGTCCTCTTTGAAACTAATCAAGCTCCAAAACACTTTTAATAGAAAAAAAAAGATTTCTCACAATAAAAACAATCCCAAGAATATTTATGGCTGCAAAGGTTTTCAGAGCAGACCTGAAAACTGTTTCTCCTCCACTTCTGTTTTTCACATGATAATGAGGAAGGTGAATTTCCATCTAACTAGAAATATTTTTATACAAATTAAGTTTTGTGTTAATTTAGATTTCTTCACCAGGAAGCAGATACATTCAGAAGACAGATGTAATTTATAAATTCTGGCAGCTATCATTACAAAGTGGGGGGGAAAAAAAATGTATTTAAATAGTTTCAGGCATAATTTTGGCTGCACATGGCTAGCTTTCATTATGGACCTGTGTGAATACAATATCTTAATGAAAATGAATGGGGAAAGACTGTTTCATGGACAAGAGTCCCAAACGCAAGTAACTTTTTAATAGAGCTTCACCTTTAGAGAAATTAGTTATTAAGCTTTGTTCTCTTTAATGCTACAGAAAAAGGAAGAGTCACCAAATTAATTGCTTTGTGGTTGTTGGATCAGAACTTTGCAAGCAAAATTTCTATTAATTGCAATAGCAATTTACCCTGCTAGAGATGACACTTGGGCAATGCTTCGTTTCTGTTAGGTGGCATAATTGGTACTTTGTAAGAACAAGAAACAAATAGCTCTAGTATTATAATTCCGTAGAAATTATTTACATATTTGGGTCCCATACTCAAATTATTATAATCAACACTAATTCCCAAAATGAATTCACAGTTTCTTGTAACTCTAGAAACTGGGTTGTCATGGTGAATATTTATGAGGCTGATAAAACAATCTTATGGATACCGTTCTCGTTCAGACACGTACGTGATGCACAATAGGTATTTCTGCATTTTTACACATATTGGTCTGTTAAAAACAAAACAAAAAACAAAACAAACAAAAAAAAAACAAACAAAAAAACAAAAAAGAAACCACAACAAAAACAGTTTCCATAGGCCCAGCAGTTCCTGCACAGCTTCACACCCTCTACACATCCACTCCACAGTTTCAGCTCTTCAAACCATTGCTGCCCTTTCCAGATTTCAGCCCAGCTACTCACTCAGCTTCTTCCTTTCAGCTTTTGTTGGAGGCGTGTCTGCACTACAAGGGGAATTAAATAAAAATATTCACAAGTAGCTGCACACCTCCCAGCAGTTAAATTCACTAACTGGGATAAGCACCTTCAGAGGTGACAGTTGCTTGTACCATGGCTTGTGAACTTGAAGAACCTTGGTTTCAAGAGCTTGGTTGACTTTCCTTCACTTAACATATGCCTTAGACAGCATCACTGTAATGGAAGAGATTTTACTAATGGGGTTTTCCCAGCATGCTCTAGTATAACTCCAAATATTAACTCTATGTATTTAACAGAAATCTTAATAATTTCTGATTTGGATTACCAGAACTGCCTTATTGCTTTCCCTGTTAAGTCTTAATGCTGAGCAAACTGACACTGAACAACTCATCTAAACAATTTCATTCTTTATATTTACAGTTATAATTGCCAACAGGAAAAGCTCATTTTTGTTCTTAGAATGCTCTGTTGAGTGAATTCGCTTGCTTAAATTAACACTTTCACACAGACCCAAAGTGTCTGAACCTGACTCCATACCTAGAGAGGGTCATGTCCTGGTTATGGAACTGACTTCCTCAAATTCCTAATTTCTGTGAAATTTCTGTCCTTTTAAAGAAGTGATTGGCATGCATGCAATACCTTTGGTCTAAAACTGTTGGTTTTGGTTTTGCTTTGTTGGTTTTTTTTTAATTTGGAAGGTTAATGTACTTGCTTTCATAATTTAAACATAATTCTAGCTGCATATGTTGCGTCTTGTATTTACTTTGACTCACACTGTTTTCTTTTCCCTGAATGAGATGGTTGAGTAACAAACAGATTTCAGAACAGAAAATACACAGTTAAAAAAACTGTCCCAGCTAAGGGGCTGTGAGAATGGCCTGTTCAAATGGTTGTGAAACACTGCCAGAAGCTGCTCAAACCCAGTTATAACAGAATACGAGACAGTCAGCCTATGCAGACATTTGGATAAGTACACACCAAAGGAAGAACTATCACTCAATGCTCATTCTCAGCTTCTTAGTACCTGCCAGCTCCACTGGGTGTGCCTTGGGTCTGTTAGTGGAAAAGGCTTGATCCTGCTCATCCTTTTCACTGCAATCATGGTTAGAAACCATCTGCCATGTTCACCCTCAGTTCTTTCTTTTGCAGACTGAAGAACCCTTGCTTATTCATCCGTGTACAGCCCCTCTACAACTGACTTTGCTGCTTTCCTTCAAAGTGCTTCCAGCTCTGCTCTTCTCTCTCTTGTTGAGATGCAGGGTCACCACTGCAATCAGTAACATCAGGATAACATCTTCTGTTATTTTCCTAATAATGACTAGGATTGTATTTCCTTTCTTTACTTCTCCCAAGCATTGGGTTGACATTTTCATCAAAATATCTATTACAGTGCTAATGTCTCATTCCCCTGTGGTAACGATCAGCTCAGAGCCCATCATTTTATACGTGAAGTCGAGATTTTCCCACACATACACAGCAATTTACATTCTCCATAGTGAACTACTTCTGCAAATGTAATGCCTGCTCACACGCTCATTTAGCCACTCTTTACAACCAACCTACCCTCACTAACCTGAATAATGCAGCATCCTCGGGAAATGTTTTCAGTGTCCTAGCCACCCCTTTTTTCAGAAAGACATGGAGGGACAAAATAGGTAGCACATTGACCAGTGTTTTGCCAGTAAATAAATATTCAAACAGCAACTTAATTTTCAAAGCTTACTGCTGCCATGAAATTTCATCTTTGGATGATACAGTGGTAATTAGGTGTATTTATTGACCTGATCGGGAGATAAAAGTCTATTTTTCAGGACAGGCTTGCAGAGAAATTACATTCTAGTAAAATATCTACATTTTTATGATCGTGGAAAGAAGATTACCTAGTTTGTCATCTACTGCCATTTCATACACTGATATTTTCTAATGGAAAGTTTACAACTAGATAGTCATATTTGTTCTAATTCAGAACTCCAAAGGGAGAAAGGACATCTTGCTTCATGATGTGGTCTGGTGTGAGGTGTCCCTGCCCATGGCGGGGGGGTTGGAACTAGATGATCTTAAAGGTCCTTTCCAACCCTAACTATTCTATGATTCTATGATTATTCATCGACCTGAGCAGAGTTATCTGTTCCATTCAGCATTTAAGAGAAATGTTTTAATATCTACAGAAATATAGATTTGAAACACCTGGCAAAAAGAATTTCTTAATCATCAAGACTTTAAGTCATCAACATATTCCAATTTTCTCTATTCCACTTCAAGCCTGGTATAAAAAGAACAAAATAAAAAAACAACCAAATAAAAAAAAGAACAATTCCAACCTTCCCCGTTTAAAAGCAACGTGAATTTGAGTTTGCTTATGAAAATGGAAATTCTGTACAGTCAGAACAAGAGAGCTTAGATCCCAGAGTCATAAGTCAAGATTCAAGATCAGTTTAAGCATGATGGGAAACTGTAGCCTTTCATTTACCACTGGATCTGTATCTTTCTGGTTGATCTACTGTTATTATCATATAGTAGTGTTAGGTTGTTTTACTCTCCTTGGAGTTTTAAGTCCAAGCATAACACATACTTTTACTTAGAATCATATAATGGTTAGGGTTGGAAAGTACCTTAAGATCACTTAGTTCCAACCCCCCTGCCATGAGCGGGGACATGTCACACTGGACCTGGTTGCCTAAGGCTCTGTCCAACCTGGCCTTGAAACTTTCAGGGATGAAGCATTCACAACTTCCTTGGGCAGCCTGCTCCAGTGCCTTGCCACTCTCACAGTAAAGAACTTATTCCTTACATCTAACCTAAATCTGCCCTCTTTAAATATAAACCCATTGCCCCTTGTCTTATTGCTACAGTTCCTGGTGAAGAGTCCCTCTCCAGCACCTTCATAGGCCCCCTTTAGATACTGGAAGGCTGCTATGAGGTCTCCACGCAATCTTCTCTAGGCTGAATAGCCCCATGTTTCTCTGCCCGTCTTCAAGGAGACTTGGAGCATCTTCCATATATCTTCCTCCTGGCTCTCCTCTGGACTTGCTCCAACAGCTCCATGCCCTTCTTATACTGAGGACACCAGAACTGTACACATTACTCCAAGTGGGGTCTTGCAAGACAAGAGTAGAGGGGCAGGATCACCTCCTTTGACCTGCTGGTCACGTTTCTTTTGATGCAGCCCAGGGTACGGTTGGTTTCTGGGCTGCAAACACACACTGCCATCTCTTGTTCATATCTACTTTATCTGTGCATGTGTATGTACAATGGATATATCCGTCCCACACACCTATACATACAAGCCAAAAAGCTCACAAAAATATTTGTTCAGGTCTGAAATTTTTTTCTTTTCTTCCCCCCCTACCTCACCACCTATAAATGAATTCTTTCTCCTGTTGCAATAAACTGTTCCAGGAACTCAAAAGGCTGTCTGAGGATTTGCATACTTCCTATAGTTTTACCATCAGGAAACAGAATTGCACCAACAGATTAGCCTTCAAAGAAAGAAAATAAAAACAAATATTTGAAAACAAATGCAGAGCTCGATCTTGCAGCTTGCTTGAGGCAGAAGCTGAAGTGTCATCAGGAAGTTTTTGTATCTTGCAGTGTGAATCTTCATTTTGGTTTTGATCCTTTATCCTGGTTTATTAGACCAACAATGATTTTTTTGTTTGTTTCACAATCTAATACCCTGCTTTACTACAGCGCTTACTGAGAAAAGTGTAGTAATAATATTGTAATATTCTGAATATCCCCAGAGAAATTGAAGCAAACTTTCCTGTGACCACACGACTGTGGAGGTCTCCTCATGTCTCAGCTGGAGAGGGACTGGCAAGAGGCACTGTGGGTCTGTGGGAGACTTGGGGCAGAGGAAGGCACAGAAAGACAGACCTTGGGCATGGTGGGAACAGGTTGAGGTTAGACATGAGCTCAAGGCTTAATTTCATGGTCATGTTGGAAGATAAATCATGAGCAAAAGGGACTACAGATGTAGTCATCCTCTGGGCTGAGGAACAAGTTCACAAGCCACACAGAAATATTCAGACATGGTTTTTCCTGTCCCTATAGATATCTTTTGTGCATTCCTACATGTCACCATGAACAATGGTATCAAGGTTTAAATAATCTAAGGTCCTGCACTGCTAAGTCATGGTATGCTACTTATGTTTATGCACGTGTTTATGGCATATCAAATTGTGAAATACTATAATACAGTAGTATCAGAAAAAAGGAAAAAAAAATGCTTTTTTTGTGATCTTAAAGTAAATCTACCCATGAAGACCTCATTCAAGGTGAGAGTAATGGGAGAGAGGGAGGGAGAGAGAGAAAAAACTCTTGAGGACAAAGTAAATCCATAAGCCCCCATTTGCCTTATTCCTTAGGACTTCAGCAGTGCTGAAACGCAGCTAGAGGCCTGAAAAGCACCTAACAAAAAGCTGCAGGCTGTGGAGCTGTGGATATTTGTGAGTTTAAATAATGTCAATCAGATAGACCCACAGAGGGGTTATGTAGGGGGGAAAAAATAAAAAACAAAAGAAAAAAACAACAACGAAACACTTTGCTTTCACACATTGCACTCAGGGTGTTTTGCATTTCCCTTCAGAGCAAGTCTAAACAAAGAGAAATGAAGGGAGACTTACTAGAGCTGATAAGACACTGAATCCTTTCTTGGAAACCCTGACCTAGCACAGGACTCCAGCAGCTTCAGCCACTCACAGCCCTCCCATTTACCATGCACCCCAGTCAGCTGCAGGGCTTCTTCCCTCCGCCTCCCTCCTTGCAGACTTTCCCACTGATGCATTTGTTTGTTTGGGCAGGATTTACAGAGAGTTTGAAGTGATGGGACTAGATGTAGTATGGATCAACAGGGTTCAAAGAAGCCCTGAAACTGGTGTACCTTTAAAGGTACATCAGTCATGGTATTAGTGCAAAACAGATTCCTCTCAGGGTGCAACCTTAGCCATACACAATTAAGTGTTAGCATCAACCTGTAATTGTTAACATGCTTTCAAGTAATAAGAAAATATACATGTACTGATGTTTAATGGACAGTGGAAATAGGATCCTCTCCAGAGCAATTTTGTTTTGATTTTATAGACTTGCTGCTCTGAAGAGTGAAAGTCAGGATAAGTTAATCACAAACATTGAAGGCAGACTAAAATTGATCTTTTCTTCAGAAGTGCCTAGGTCTCCCTAACCCTGCTCTTCATTTAGAACAGTTTTATATAACTTCACTGAGCTGACCCAGAGTTGACAGGAATGTTTGTTTGACATCTCATAAAATTGTTGTTGCTTGTAATATCTGTGACTGCTCTATCCTTGGAGCTTGAAAAACTCTTCCTCCTCAAAGCTTTTCTACCCAAGCAGACACACAGCTCCCAACCTCAATACTTCTATGATACTGCATAAGCAAAACCTGCTATGGGGTCACTCATATACCTATATATATGAGATGCCAGTATAAAATAATTAAAAAAAAACCAACCAAAAAACCCCAAACCCCGACTTTTTGGGAGTCCCCTGTCTGACAAGACTGCAACTACTTGAAGTTTTTAAACTGGTTACAGATTTCCCTAAGAGACAAAGCTGCACTTGCTGATGCTCAGCCAAGAACTAAGAACAAATAATCCCAGCTGAGAAATAACAGAGGAAGTTTAATTCTGCAATCACAGAGCAAAACATCTGTCCTTCGGACTTATTGCCTTTGTGCGGCCTTTGTGCAGCATCCTTGGCCCACTGAATTTTCTTGCCGCAAAATCTGAAGGCGACTTCATGAACTGCAGTATCTTCAGCTAATTCAGTCAGATGCAGTCAGTCTATAATGACCACATTATACAATACTGGCTTGATTTGGTTTGTTAATTCTGCCCTCCTCATTTTAGATGTGCAGCTGTATTGTTGCAGATTAAATGTGCAGAAGGAGCCTTTTCATACTCCCAGTTTCCTGAAAACGTACATTGTTAGGAACCTTTCAAAAGACAGATCCAATAGGACAGGAAATTAAGGCCCCATCTCCCAAACATCATAAGATCAGATAAAAAAAGAAAAAAAAAAAAAAAGAATGAAATCAGTGTTCCCAAACAAAAGAACTGCACATATTAGGCAGCGAAAGATCATGTCTGTTGGGAAAGGTAAAACCAGCATTTAAGTTTGTCAGTATTTCAAGGATGGAGTTTGGACCTAACCCATAGGTCCAATTAAGATCCTGAGACATAGCATGGGAAGCTGTTATGGTAATAAAACTGGTCTTGATGCACTTGCTGGAGCTGCTGGTGGACATCAAGGCTTCCCTCCTCCTTTCCCAAGCTACACCACCACTATGAGCAATGTTTTCCCTGATGGCAAGCAGAAGACCATGGTGGATGTACTTTCTGAGCAGCGCCCAGGGCAAAGACAAAAAGCATGCCCCCAGTTCAATATATTCTTGTAAATACTTTCCATCTCTTTCACTGCATAATAGGGATCAGCAGAATGACATCTGAGGATCATTAGTAAATCAGGCAGGCAGAACACGTAGTCCCCGTTTCCACTAATGAGCCTATTAATTTGTGCTCTAAGAGAAGCCTGGCTGGTCAACGAGCAGAGAGACTGAAGTCTTTGATACACTGTGCAAATCCAGATAGTCTGGGGGACATTTATGTGGGCTTGCTTTGAGGTAGCCTACACAGCTGGAGCCATCATTTCATTCACTGTGCAAGATGCAACGCGGCTGTGGCTTGCACACTGTGATAAAGGTAATTAAGGTTTTGGATGACTTCAGAAAAAAAACAAAACAAAACAAAACAAAAAATCCAATAAAAAACAACAAAAAAACAGAAACAAGCCACAAACAAACAAAACCAAAAACAACCAAAACCAACCCAACAGCAACCAACAGCAAAGTAACAACAAAATAAAAGCAAACCCACACCACTCTTCACTCACTGAAAACTCCCAGGGGCAGTATCACTAGTGCTGGTTCTTATTTATCTGTATTAGAAAATACTGACATAACCTGGAGTTCCATATCCACCTTTTCTCCAAACTAAACAAAAATGCTGAATAATTACTCCTAGTAAAGGAAAACCCAAATACTTAGTGACAAGCAAACCCCTATCCTCACTGTCCAGTGTCACCACACAGATCTCTGCCAAGAAGGCAGGTGCATTAGCCTCTGCATTGGGTTCCCAAGTGCAAAACCAAATATGACTGAAATGACAAGCAAGAAATGACAGAAACAGCACAGCAAGAAACCTTCCTTTTAAATGCCTGCATCTTTCCTCCATTTAAGTGGCAGAAAGGACAAAAACTCAATTCATGAGAAATTTGAAATTTTCTGTCATCAAAAAGCCAGATAGAGCCTTTAGTTTCGTGCATGAAAGAATGTGCCTGATTATCTCTCTTCTTTGCAAGGTACTTTTATAGTGCCTTCAGTTTTTAAAGTTAGCCCATTACACCAAAAATCTTTCACAGCTGAGCCTATAAGTGAAACATCCCATTTCTGCTAAGTTTAATAGTACAAGAATGTAAGAAATACCACTATCATAACATAGAACCACTGCCAAGCTACAATAAGGTCACAGGACTGAGCTTTATTGACTGAAAAGCTGAAGAAAAGGTCAAACGGTCACAAAGAGTCACATCCCCACAGATTCAGTCTGTGTGTATGCACATGGTGGGGTGAGGGTGGAAGCTACAGTGAAATGTTATATAAATGTTAAGTTGAAGATGCTGCCTTAATGCTACGGTTATATCTCTGGAAACTGCAGTATTAACAGGATATACCTGTCAAAATCTAGAGATTCAGGTTTAAAAAAAGCAAATGTTGGCACTGGGTGTTCATCTGCTCCATTTATCATGGTTTGCGGTAAAGGTCAAATCACTGCTTCTACAGAAAACTCTTTACAAGTGGATAAAGTTTGGCCATGGGAAAGAAAGGTCAGATCAATAATGCTATGTAATCTCTCAGAGCCAGCAAACGCTCATCATTTGAAAGATTGTAAAGATTCTTTCATTGCTGGGGCAGTTTTGGATGTATCAGCTGGTACAAGCCATGCAAAGGAAAACAATCTCTTCCACCTCCCAAGCTGGGCTTTCCAGTGTGAAAGGGAAGTACTGACTGGGTTAATTTTAAGCACATAGTATTCTATCAGACTCTTTTGTAAAGCAATACAAATTGTCACAAAACATAAACCCTAAGCTTAAACCTGGAAGTATCAAGTGGTTATGCAAGAATTTTCTCTGGCTCATTGAGCACTCCCTTTCTGAGCAGTCCATTTTCACAGGCAGATGAAGCCAACACAAAATGCAAAAGCATTGTGACCCCAAAGCACTGCCATCGCAACCCAAGGAACTTCTGCTGAGGCCCAAGCCTCACTCTCCTGAGAAGCCAGGAATAGCTGCAAGGCCAAAGTGATCTTATGCTGTGCCCTTACAAGAGGACTTACAGTTTCAGAGGTGAGTGAGAATTGCTGCGCTCCTCTATGAGCACAGCCAAGCTTATCTCTAACAAAAGAAAGCCAACCACAACTGGGATGAACTTTGTTGAACTTCACAAAGTGAACCCGGGTCTGGGCAATCCCAGGCACAGCTACAAGCTGGGCAGAGAAGAGATTCAGAGCAGCCCAGCAGAGAAGGACTTGCGGGTGTTGGTCGATGAGAAAATTAACATGAGCCAGCTTCCCTGTGCACTCACAGCCCAGAAAGCCAACCGTATCCTGGGCTGCATCAAAAGGGGCATGACCAGCAGGTCAAAGGAGATGATCCTGCCCCTCTACTCTGCTCTTGTGAGACCTCACTTGCAGTATTGTGTGCAGTTCTGGTGTCCTCAGTATAAGGACATGGAACTGTCGGAACAAGTCCAGAGGAGGGCCATGAGGATGATCAGGGGACTGGAGCACCTCCCCTATGAAGACAGACTAAGAAAGCTGGGGCTGTTCAGCCTGGAGAAGAGAAGGCTGCATGGAGACCTCATAGCAGCCTTCCAGTATCTGAAGGG
>JAOSLQ010020404.1:3688-17416 GCA_025629905.1 Lorius lory
TGTGAACCAACACCCTGTAAGTCATCTTACATTTTACAGGAGACAGCCACTATATGGCACACAAATGTTGCTGCAAAAATATGATTAATATGTAACATTTTTAACTTTAAGGTACAAGCAGTATGAAAATTCATGCATATCCACTACTGTCCACACAGTATTAAAATCTCCAGTTAATTTCCTTATGGCATCTATTTGCACCTTTATGATTAAGAGCCTGACTCCTGAGAAAAAACAGTTACATTACACTTATTTTACCTTTTAAAAAAGCAGTATCTATCATTGTGAAATTAATAGAACGTTCAAAATAATAAATCAATGAGAAGCACACAGCATATTTAAACAATATCTTATTATTGAAAAACTTTAGCATGACTTTGTTCAGTTTAAACATAATGAGATAAAGAGCCAATGCACAGCCTGCCAATGCAACGGAAGATTAAAATGATTTCTCAGGGCTTTTACACACTTAGGCGTGGTATCATATCACAGCATTTCCTGTCCAAATCACAACATGCTCAATTCCAGAATATCAATGTGCTCTGTCTGAACAGTAGACAGGTTATAAAAGCCCAAGTGCAGCCATAAAATTAATACAGAGCAAAGTACAGAGGAGGGCGAGGCATTTACAACAGTGCTGCAAATGTTACACCGAGCATTAGTGAAGTGCAAAATATTAAAGCATACTGAGAGAAAACCGACCAAATAACGCAGGCACAAACCACAAATTAGGAGATTAGCATTATGAAGAAAATTCAGCTCAGACTATCTATCTCATTTCCAGCAAACTTGCTGTTTCATATTCTTAAGAAAAACATGCCTTACAAAACCATCAGAGAAATGGCTACTGTACATTCCTTACCAGTGCTGTGACATCCTTTGTAAACTGCAGCTGGCAGAAAACAGGAAAACAGTAAAAGCTGCTTACAGATGTAAAGACAGAATTATCTTGTCATATTGATGTTGAATACAGAAAGCTAAAAATACAACTACACTGATTTCACTGGAAGGTACCAAGAGAGGTAAAGGGCAGTAGAGCACAAAAAATAACTTCACCCTCCTTGTGAGCACATCCATCTCAGGCTTTCATCTGCTCCTTGCATTTATCCTCTACCCTTACAGAAAGCGAAATACATTTGTGCCATTTTGCTTTGGTGCATCCCTACAGCTGCCTGCAGAGAGCTCTGGCTCTATGTAACAAGACTTCCCTTCCACTACAGCAACGTTACTGTCTCTCATTTCCCCTGGGCTGCTACCATCCCTGCCTTCCTGGTGACGAAACAACGGCTTTATTATGCATTTAAAACAGCACGCCCCTTCCCCACATATATATGAATATGACCACAAGCTGTCACCTGACTGCAGCTGCTTTCATGCTCCACAGCTGAAATTAGAGGAATGATGCTGCAGAAACACTCTCTACTCATGTGATTTTATTTTTTTCCTCCTCCACTCATAGTAAAAAAAATCAAGCCAGGTTTCCACTGGCACATTTAATGGAGGGGAAGAACATAGATAAATATTTCTAAGTCTTTAAATAAATTACTATTTAGGAACTTGACAGGCTGTAAGAATCAAATATATATATATGTATCTATAAACAGAAAAGATGCTGAAAACCCAGAAAACAGATAGAGCAAGAGACAACTGGCATGCAAAAGAAACAAAAATGATCACCCCCTCAATCAGAAAACAATTATTGATTTATACAGCTCATAAAACAGTTCAAAACCTGTGATACACACACATTACACCAATATAAAATGCACTGCATTTATGTGTTTGTAAAACATGCCCCTGACAAACAATGCTTCATTGACTTTGACAGCAGAAAGGCTGAATTCCAAAACCAGCGTGATCTGATCATAGCTGAAGACTACAAACGAGTTTAAAAATCAGGTCTGAACTCTTGACAGAATGTATCACAGATACTACATCTTTTCAGAAGCCAGCATTCTCACAGGGTTCAAAATTAGATCAGCTAGGCTTTCTTCTCCCTTCCTCCAGTAAAGAGTATGTTTCCATGATGCAGGTGTATCCAGACACACTGCCAGTTCTGAATGAGACAGTTACTGCAAGAAAGGTTTTGATGAGGGAAGAGTCGTTCTCTCAAGCTCCTTCCACCCACTTCCCAAGAAATCACTGAAACAATGCTGAACTTTCTTCTCCCAAGCAAGAAAGAGTTTATAAATGGGGGCTTTGACATAGTAACAAAGAATATTAAATATCTTTGCTTCGTAATTCCAATCAAGTGCCTAAAAAGAAATACTGCAACTTGCAAAGAAATGCATGGATCTGTTCTGAATAATGTCACACTAAATGATGCACCATCAGCTTTTTTTACTATGAACTATTTTAATTGCTTTAACTAGAAAGTTAAATTTTAAGAAGAGGTTTTGGAGACGAAAAAATGTGAAGCATGCCAATGTATTTATTAATTTTCATACACTATTTTGACACTTTAACATTTTGCAACTATATATAAACCACAGTTTAAATACTACTCTCTTCTCCCTTTAGGTCCTCAAATGATATAGCATGTGGAAATACTACCTTAATCTCTAAGTGGTTGCAACAGAGGATATACTCATCAAAAAGCTATTAGGGTAGGGCTTAAACTTAAGTCTTTAAAGAGCCTTATAAATATATGAAAAAAAGCCTTCCAACTTAAAAATAAAAATTTAATATCCAGATCATTAATGCTCCTGATTCAGACCAGCCAAGCCCTCAAACTCCTACAGGAGCCAGGTACTCAGTAGTTACTCAGAAGGTCCAACACAACTGAAAACATGGTGTTTTATGAGCAATTTCCCACCTTCTCAAAACAACAGCAATGGAAAGCCTACCATACAAATACACCAATTCAGAGTGACATAAAGAGCTGTGATGGATAACAGCTCTACAACAATTACTAGAAGAAAACTGCTGCGGTTACAGAAAGAACTCAGCGTGTTTCCAGTTACTGTGCACAATTTCTTCCCCACCTTGCAATCTGGTTTTGCTTGCACCAAGTTTGCAAACTTCTGTGGCAAAGAATTAATTTCTTACTGTGAATTTGTACAATCGTTAGCACATTAAGGGTTTAACTGTTATGGTAATACGTTTGTGTATGATATGCAAAATAAATTTTAAGCCAATAAAACATTTTATAAGGTATTTTTACAAGGTATTTTATTAACCCTCTAAAATTTGGCTAAGGGTTTTGCTTGCATTTTTTCCTCACTTGGTTTTATGCCATTTATGTTAGAATAGTGACAGCTGACGTACAAGGATATGTCTTAGTAAGAATCACAGTGAAACCCCATACTTTCAAGAACTTTAACCAATCATGTCCTATACCCCTTAGCCCAAATCCATAAAAGCACATAGGCATATGCTTCACTGAGGATGAGCATGCTTCACTACACTTCACTAGAGGATAAATAATAACACTGATTTCAACTGAACTACTTACAAAACTGGAGATAAGCGTTTTGGTGAATCGAGCTAATGTGCCCAGCATCTTGCAAGTCTGAGCTTGAGGCATTCTTCCTTCTTTCTCCAATCACTCTGACTTCTGATTATGTTTCTCTTCCCCAGCCCTAACCTATTCTCACATTTAACATGAGTACGGGAACTGAACACCATGAAAGGTTTTCAGCTGTCTTAAAGGAAACACTTTCCAATTCCAACTTGCTCTGGCAAGAATGCCAGTAATACAGGTCAAGATGTTTCATTTCACTCAGAGACACCCAGCAACCACTACGGTCAAATAACGTTTCCTGAAAAAAATGACCAAAAAAACCCATACACACCTTCTTAATAGCAGTGAAATTTTAGTACATCACATTTAATGCCTTAAGCCCAAGAAATTTAATTTCCAAATACAAGATGTGTGAATGACTTCCTTGTGAGTATTAGTCTGTATTGAGATGAGGAGGGTTGACGCAAATGGTATTTTCTAACATACACCTTGTTAGATAAAGAAGTTTAAGTCTCCTAGGTCACTACATCTTCACGTCACACCCCTTCTTCCATTGTACTTGCTGTCAGAGCTTTAATATTAAACCTCTGTGTACGTAAGTAACTGTATCAGTTCAAAATCTGGAAGTAAACAAACAGTCCAAGACTCAGGTCTAAACACAGCTACATATTAAAACATCTCTGTTTGTTAAAGTAAGGCAAATGAAAATATTTTACAGTTTGCCAATGAAACAGCCATGTTGCTCCATTGGGTCTGATGCAACCGGACGGTCTCAGGAAAAAAAGAGAACAATATTGTTCAAGTTGACTGTGAGCAGACCTGTAGTCAGAGACATTAGGTTACTGGGGCATATGAAACTCTAGGATAAACTCCTTTATGCAAGTTGGTTTTCTTTTTTCTTATTTTTTAATACAGGTGCATCCCTGGCAATTTCAGGGTACCACAAAGCCTTGAGAGCTGCGAAATTCCATTAAAATTGTAAGTATCAGAAATGGCAAAGCAACAAACTCTTCTGCCCACCTGCCCAACACACTGAAAACGTCCACATCACCTCACTAGAAAAAAGGGCAAAAAAAGAGATGCTTCAATTGACTTTCACTTGCTTTCCTGATCATTCCTATCTAGGATTTTTTTGTTCCCCTACTACCTATGACAACAGAACCATTTCTGTTCAAACTTGGTCAACTTCCAGTTAATGATAGACAGTTTCAGTGGCCTGTAATTTTACAGAAAGACGTAAAATAAAAGATACGCAAGAGGGAACTAAATATTTTAAAAAAATGTACAAACTGCCCCCTTTTATTTCCACATTTTCCATAATTCACAGAATGCCCAATAAAATCTTTTTGTAAATGAAACTACAGAGATCCTTCTGGAATGCTAAGGTGTGTTTCAACACATTCACATGCTACTAAAATGTATGGTGACACCACCTAGGACTAGAAGTAAACCTCTTACCTTTTAGGGCAATTCTGAAAACTTATTCAGAGTGAAACTGTTTGAGGTAGGGTAAAAGTTAGGAAAACTGATTTTCTGAGTTAGTAGTGAGGGAAGTGACAGAAAACGAAAGATGAAAGTCAGGATAACTCGCCTGTAGCATGTGTGTTTATATACACATACACACAAAGCAGATATACATATTTACAAATAAATATCTACATATATTTGCACATAACAGACCTGATATATAAGCATTAATACGCTACATAACAAATAACCTTCCAGATGAACAGCTCGAGTGTAGACCATATCACAGATGCAATTTTTAAGAGTGATATTTTCAAGTGCCTGATACTTCAAAATTCAGTGACTTGGAAGCTATATTCTTCTTCACATACACAAGGAATGATTAGCAAGCAAGCAAATTCCCACATGAAATAATATTACATATGAAGAACACCCTAACATGTACACATTAGAAACTAAAAACTCTACTCACAAGAATCGTAACATGGTCAACCTGTAAGTGGGCTTAGCAATTTCAATTTTCTCTCTTAAAGGAGCACCTTTACATTCAGTACGTTCTGTGCAGGACAAAAAGCTTCTGGATGACTGGAAAGTGTCACAATTTGAACAACTTCTTAGTACTAAATCTGTTATGCAAAGATTACAAACCAGCAACAATTCCATTAAATACACCTAAGAGCTATTTATAGTCAACCTGAATGTGTCTTTCCATTACAAGAAACATGAAAAAACATAATACAATCGTAGCTGCCAAGAATTCACGTTTTTGTCAGGGCAGGGATGTTTTAAATATCCTCTCCCCCATCCTGAAAGTGACATTTCCAAGATCATACCAGCCAATGAACATGACTGATACTGATTACATGAACAGTAGGCTTTCACATGTAATTGCCTTCAAAGTAAGCACTGTGCACATGCCACAGAGGGCAATGACCTGTGGATTGGACCACTTCATTGTTACTATTGATGAATGGATTTAAACCCCTGTTTTCAGGAAATTCAATATACCCAGAGGTTCACAGACATATATGGATATTTCTGCAGGCTAAACTCAAGGTTTATAAATAGCAAACTAAGGATAGAAACAAGCAACTGTGGTCTTTATGTAGTTAACCTAGCAATCAGTCATCACCATATGGAGCAGACTGCCAAGTACTGTAAAACTTAGCACAACCAGCATTGTTCCTGAATATAATGGAACTACTTCATGCTCATTGCACTAGATAAAACTTTTCGTTAACTCCTACTACAATATGCAGTAGTGCTTTGAGTTCTTCTACTTTTACAGCATACCTGTATTTAACATCAAGAGTTCACAGTGAGTGATAGCAACTTACATAACACAACTTCAGTGACAGAAGTGTAAGTTTTCCCTCAATTAAGAAGGGCATAATGCACCTTCCCATTTTTTGGTCACTTTGCACTTACACTGGACCCTACCACTACAGAGATTGTTATCACTTATAGGAGCTGTACTTCATTCAGGAATAAGAATTTGCTCTGAGGTTATAATTTATTTAGAGACTTCCACAAAAGCTAATACAGCATTAATCACAAAGACAAAAAGTGAAAAATGAAACAAAACCAGCATATAGTCTCTCAGCTGAAAAGAGAAAGTTACCATCTTTTCACATGGAGTGAAAGGAGTAACAGTCTGTGCTGTTTGAAAACATTTTAAACACGACTGTTCAGCTTTGAATTGAGCAAAGTTCTTCACCAAATCTTGTAATGAGAACAGTAGATTCTAACATCTGAAGGCTTAAGATTAATAATTACCATCTTCAGAAGAACTGCATGAATTTTTCATTTGACTGAAGTTACAGTGGTGCACTGTGTCTCAAAATACTGCTAACTGTTTTACAAGTTTTTTCCTCCTTTGTGGTGGTCTAAAAGAAAATCTGCAGGCCATAACTGCCAGCTTCTATTATAGGATACAATTCAACTTTATGACCTGTATATTGACATGTTGCAACTCTGCCATCAAGGACTGGCACCTGGAAACATACATACTGAAGTTCAGACTGTGAAAACCTCAGCTATCAAAAGCCTTTCCAACAGGTCTGAGTACATGCAATGTGCAGTCTTGTGGACTGCAGAAAACATGTCTCTTCCTGGCTTTCCTCTGCCGGATGCCATGTGGAACTGACAGTCTTCAAGGCAAACCCACTTGTAGCTAAAAACACACTTCACAGCAAACAGGAGCATAATCTCCTTCGTGTGGTATCATAATCACCAATCCAACCCAACCCAACTGCAAACAACTCTCAGTAGGAACTCATGCAAAGCTACAGAGGCAATGCAAACCATCTTTTGCAAAATGAAGACCCACCACTCACAGCTAATCCTCTTCCTATCTTCAAAAGAGGAGCACCACAAACAGAATTCACAACTCTACCACATCTTACAATTCAAAAGAAAGGGTTTTTTTAAATGACACCTGGAAATTACGTGTCTTCATTTTGTTTCCAGAACTCCCACAGATATCTTCTCTTTCGTATACCACTCAATCTCCTCCAAGAGAATGATCATTTTTTTTTTTTACTAATAACCTTCTCTAGCCCAAAGGCAACAACTGATTGTCTTCCTCTGCCACCATTATCTCACTCGTTGATACAACAACTTAAATTCCAATCATTTTCAATCTATACTTCACCTGAAGCTTGCACTTCTTGTTTCAACAGCAGAAGGAAGATGTGCCTAAGAGCTTCTTGCCCAGTCAAATACAAAGTTTAAACCTACGAATCCTGCCTTGCCCAGATCCTTAGACTGTTATGGCTACAAGACTGCATTGGATGCAGTCAGTCAAATAATTTAAAAGTTAGAACTATTCCTACATTTTTATTTATTCACAATTCCAATTACAGAGGAAAAAAGAAAAAAGAAAGAAAAAAAAAAACCAAACCCAAAAAACCCAAAAGACCCTAACCACCACTGCCAAACAGCTTTTCACTCCCACTTATTCATGCAACCAAAACCACCCCCTGCCCCCAACATTCCCTGTGCTGGATTACTGAAATATTTCTTTATCAAATGTTCTCAAAATACCACTTCTATTCTCATATCTTGGCTTGCTGGCCTAACTGGCTGAGTTCCTATACTAGACTCTTATCTTCACCTTCAGCTCAAAACAGAGATTCTTGGGGTTTTTTTCTTTACCCATTAATTTGCCCTTAAATACTGGAAAACAGCTACTGAAACCCACATATTTTTCTTACATGTTATTTGAAGTCAACTCTTACAATACTGTGTGGATTACAAAATACAATTTTCCAACCACTAACCAGGAAGTCTACCCCTTTCCTATACCTCCAATTACAAATAAACTAGAGCATATCAATACATTAGCTATTTTTCTGATTTTTCACAAGACACACATCATATTTTATCCACAGATCTTTTGGACTTCGGGACACTAAACAGCAGATGAACTAACTCAGTATATATGCAGGACCTCAGCTCAAATGAGGGGCATACAGGCACCAGTGTAACAAAATATTTACAGCAATTCCAATTAAAAATTCTGTGAACAACCTTCAGCACATTCCCCCTGCTTCTTCCCTGGAAATGCACAGTTTGTGAGTTATTATCAAAAGCTAATTCTAAGCACCATATGTTACTATTTAATTCAGATTTAGTAATGATTCCCAACTCACTTAGAATTAGACAACCTAGTTAAAACAACCCAATTCATAATTTCTAACATAAGGAAACTAATCAAAAATGTAATAAAAATACAAACATTATTAACAAGATTTTTTTTTACAAGATGCTAGAAATACCACATGCAAAAGGTATTCTTCCCTATATTTAGGTTACTCTGAAATGTCAAGGGATGTCAAGCAAGTAGAATATCTAAGGAGTGACAGAGAGTTAAATGTTAGCTCTTTAATTATTTGCTTGTAGCACAGTTCGAAGACTTTGTAACCAACAGCAAGACATTTTTCTTTTGTCAACATACTGTCTGAATATAAGCTTCATAAACATACCAATTGAAGAATGTCCTCATCTTTTGGCATAACACTAAGTTCCAATATGCTGTCGCTGAAAAAAATAGGAAAAAAAACCCAAAACAATCAACCATAAGACACAAACTTTTGGAAAAGATTTTCAGTTATTGTTACAAAATTGATCCATTAACTTCCATGGAGCAAACCCATTCAAGAACTCCCACACTAAGTTACAGTATCAAATTACTTAACAGAAAACCACTAATTTCCATTAGAACCTTTGCAAATATAAGTAGAGCGGGAACTTGACTGAAGACTATATCTGCGTACTCCACAAAGTCAGTTTATTAAGCCAACACGCTTTGTCAGTTTTGATTTTGTTTATTTGTTTTGTGATGTTTTATTTCCTCCAGCCCTAAGGTGCATTAGCCATTTGGAGCTTTTCAGACAAAACAAGGTGTCAAAACTGTGAACACAAGTTAAAAGTTCTCTCTCTATTCCATTTAAAACTAAAGTCTGTTAGCACTCTAAAATTGCTGGGGAAATGTTGTAACTGCCACATCATGTGAAAAGTGGAGCAACAGCAAGGCAAGCACTGACTTACACCTTTCCACTCCAATCACCTCCTAACAGAATCAACTTAAACATATTTAGTCAGTCAGATGACATCTGAAATATGGATGAAAAACGCTTGCTATTTTTAAATGTTGAACCTGTCAGTCTGAATTGCTGAAACCAAAAGCAGAAGCAGGATGAAGATACAGAAATCCAGATAGTTCAATCAATGCAATTTAAATACAGGCAAAATCTGGATACTGAATGTACAATGTTACTCAGTTATCCAGAGTCAAATATTGTAAAATAGTGAACCTGCAGCTAGTATCTACTAAAAAAAAAGCATTTTCACAAGCAAGAAAGAAGTATATGCTTGTAACACTGGATACAGAACATCTGAATTCATTATCTCATCTGAGACAGGAATACTCTGTTCACAGCCATTAAATGTAAACTGGAATGGTACAGAGAAGGGCTACAAGACAGATGGCCTGTACAGACTTAACTAGCCTTAACAAAATAGAAAATTGAGAGACTATGTCTTTTATTTAGAAATTTCACAGAACACGTCACAAGAAGAGTATTTGGACAAGATGACCAACACCAGCAGAAGAAAAAGTGCATAAAACATAACCTGATAAATCAGACTAGAAATTACTTAATCTGTACTGGTCAGTACAATGCTGAGAAAAGACAAAACCAGCACAGACACTGGCCACTGACTTCAGGGTGCACAGAACAGTTTGTGAAAGCATTGAGAAGGACCTCAGTTTCTGACTTCTGCAGAAAGCCTCTTCTCACAAGTGTAACACATGGGATTATTATGCTTTCTTATATGAAAAATGTGTTTATAATGTGGTTCCTTTTCCATTTGTTAGCAACTGCAGACATAAGGCTGCATTCCAAAATAGCAGAGTAAAGGTATTTGGTTTCACAATCTTCTTAAACCACAGTTCATTTGGGAGTAGGAAAAAAAAAATAAAAATCTCCAAGCAGCATGAATTAGTTTCGTTTTAAGACCAAAGATCAGCAGTGATAGACTTAAGTTTTTGTTTTTAAGCCTGTGCATTGCTAGGAAAAAGTAAGTTTTCAAAAGCCTTTAAAGATTTTTTTTCAGAATCCTGAATTTTAAGAAACGCAAAGTATTGACTTTTTAATGTGCGTTTACAATAGTATTTCCCACTTTGACTGTATGCACAAACAGCAAAGCTATTTAAAATGATTCTTCAAAAGTAGCGTCAGCTTTGGAAGTCAAAAATATGACAAAGATATTGTTCCTCTTCAAGTACTTTTTATAAAAAGGAATATAATTTGACACAGAACAAACCATTCTCTTATACAAATATTTTGCGCCTTTTTTAAGAGTTTAAATCAATTTACAGGGTCTAACACTTTCTTAGTAGCTACCCAAAAGAGGAAAGGATTCCACTCAGGAACAATGTCTTGAGTATATAGTTATTTGAATGATACGTAAGTATTTTATTTCAGTGTGTCTGCAGAACTTTCTGAAGAGTATTTGGATCTTCCTGCTTTACATTTTATGACATGCTCTCAGAGTGTTTTTCAATTCTTATATGAGAAACTAAAAGTATTAAAGAACGCTTTTGGTGTATTTACTACATGCAAATTCTGAATTATTAAGTGTTATTAAAAACCACCACACAAAATGGCTATTTACACTAAAATATCAGAAACAGTATTGTGAATTCTCAGAGATGTAATGACTTTCTTAAACATTTTGAGAATTAAGTTTAAATTTATTGTCTCAGAGTCACGAAACTAAAGCATTAATCATAAAGACTATCTTTTGATGAGATATTTTGGATTAATAAAACAGATTCAAGAGCTGAACTCTCTATGTTTGTAAGTAAACCAAACAATTTCAAGAAGAATTTGCAAGGAGAAACAAGCAGAATAGACCTAATCATCCAAATTCCCCATAGTTCAGACGAATAGGAAAAAAAAGCTGGGAATCAGAATCTACTTCTTGTTTTGTTTAGAACTATAAATAATTAACAGAGTTTACATTAATAATCAATGTAACTCCAAGCTAATTATGTAAACAGATGAGAATAAATTTTTCATGGACCAAACTTAACAGCTATTGGTAAAGTACAGTAGGAAACCCTGACTTAACAGTGATTTCAGAATTAATCTTACAGGACACAGTTACTTCCAGCAACTTTTTTCAGGTGTGCCCTCCACCTTCCAGAGGAAGCAATCAGTCTAAGTATTGATTTGCTATCTCCAACCAGAACAAAATAGATAACATTCTAGACACAGCTTGAAACTTTTATAATAATACAAAAAATGGCTGAATCATACTTCATCATAAACCCCACTGGAATTTATGGGATTCATTTAATTTAAGGTAGCTACGTTCTGTTGTCTGCAGCATTATATAATGAGGACAAACAGCTACAGTTCAACAACTTTTCTAGAAAAACAGTCAGCAGCTATGGAAATTGCGTGATAAAAATCCAAAAATCACTAAGTCCAGACTGAGTTTCACTCCAAAACAGCTGAACAGTAGTGTGGGGGCGATCTCCCTCCTTAGAGATAAGAGATGATAAAATTTGTTCTATCCGTAAAAACTGCTCTGAAGATCATCACAAAAATGACAAAAGCACCTACAGTCAGCAATAAGTTTGAAAGGGCAAATGAAAATGAGAATTAAAATTCAGTAATTAAAATGTCTAGAAAACCATCACAGAACATACTGAGACTACACATGAAACTGTCTTTAGTCATGAATAAAGGATATTTCAACGGACAGCTCAGCCTTTCAAAAGGCCTTTCAGCAAGCTGCTTGCACAAAGCCTACTGAAGAAACCAAGATGTGCTTGATGGAAGATCAACTGAGACACAAACCAGCAAGAACTGTGTCAATGGGTATTTTTCAGTACAAAGAGGTCACTCAAAAGTGAACTTGTGCAAGACCAACCTATCAAGAACTATTAAATCCAGTGATGCAGATAAGACCTTTGCTTCTGCAAGTTCCTAAACCAAGGATTTCTGGGAAGTGGGCTAGTACTACATGACTAAATACCACTCTGTAACAGTTTCAGTGTTTTCACAGTCTTAAGAATCCATACCTGGATATTATCAAAGAGGATATTGACATAAACAGATCATCAGTCTGACCCAGAATGGCTATGCTGATGCAAGAACAACATGCTAAAACAAGTATACACCATGATGTAATTTTACTTGCCAGGAAATGGCAGCACATGTGCAGAACGAACTGCTCTGAGCATAAAAATACCATTTTCAAGAAAAGAATTAGAAAGATTATTCTTCAGTCACATAAGAAGTATTGCCTACAAGGAAGATACACCTGATCTGGGGTTTGAGTTCTCCCTATGGGTCCGGATTAATATTTATCTGTTTATCTTAAGAGGTCCAGCTGAAGACTTCCTGATGGTTATATGTTCTGCATAAAACACTCAAAGATACACATGACCTTTTGTTACCATCTTCTGTGATGTATACATCTGGCTCAAGGCAACAAATTGTTCTTCTTTCCTAACTAACAATGGCATCCCTTCATCTTCTCTGCACTCATGGAAATTAGAGTGACAGATGCAGCAGTGCACTGTGCCATTCCTGGCTGCACTAGATAACCACTGATAAGGCCTTGTTCAGGTGTCCCTAGTTTATCCACAGTGGGCAGGGGTTGCATTCTGCTGGGCCAGTTTGCCATGTACCGTCACAGGGTTGAAAACAAAACTTTATACAAGGAGACCTACAGTTAAGAATCTCTGGCCACACAGGCCATTAAAGATGGGGCAACCATGGCAGGGGGTTGGAACTAGATGATCTTTAAGGTCCCTTCCAACCCAATCTCTGAATTAACTGACTGATGTACCTGTTGGGCATGTAAAATAAAATCCCATATCTTGGGTATATACTACTGTACAATAGTCCTGTCTGTACAAATACGAAATGAAAAAACAATACATGGCTAGTATTACCTCCAGGAAAGGTTATTAAAACAAGACAGAACTCATCTTTCCAGCTCTTGTAGAGAAAGTACTAATGACACAAAAAGCATTTCACTATACCTTGCTATCACAACTTTGAAGAGGGGAAAAAAAAAAGGAGGAAAAAAAAAAGGCAAGGATGTATTTATTTTGAATGAAATCTTGAATTAAGACTCCACTGTAACTGTAATATCAGGACCTTCATTTTCGTACTTTAACTGTAAGCATACCTGAGTCTTACAGCCCTGAAAGCCAACCGTATTCTGGGCTGCATCAAAAGAAGCGTGACCAGCAGGTCGAAGGAGGTGATCCT
>JAOSLQ010020406.1:0-14819 GCA_025629905.1 Lorius lory
GGATGAGATATGTCAATACCAAGGAAAAAGCTTGACCTGTAGTATCTGCAGTTGACAAAGTATTGAGAAGGTCAAGCTGTTGAACTGTAGCTTGCTTAACTAATCAAACTTGCAATTCAAGGCTAGATTAATTACAACCAATACTGCTGCTGCAAGAAGGTGTTGTGATCAAGGCAATCCAGACAAAGCTTTCAATACCATGACGTGAACAGAGCTGCTATCCCAATTCATTTATGAGACCCAACCCCATTCACATCAGCTGGGAGAACACCTCTGATCAAATCATGCCATTTGCAGCCAGTTTACATATCCAGTAAGGAGATGTGTGTCTGGGATGGGAATGAAAATGTCTACTTTACTAGAACACCAGATTGTCTTCATTCCCCAGACACAAGAAAATGCCTGGTCTTGGGAAACAGTGCAGTGCTCTTTATCAGCATTGTTACACTTCATTTATCAGCATTCCCATAAGCCCCTGGAAAAATTAGTCTTGTATCAGTTTGCTCTGTCACAATAACAAACTCCATGTAACTCAGGCTGTTCCAGCAGTTTCTCCTTAGCCTAGAAGAGTGCTGGACTCTGTGCAAGTTCGTTCTGTCCCACTGTCCTCTCTAGGACCTGAGCAGAAATACTGTCTTGAAAGAAAAACCTAGATGGCACTCAAATACTGAAACACTTGGCTTAGAAATGCACAATAACCATTCCTAAGTGCTGAATCACACAATTTTACAGCGTTTAATGGCCAACATGGAGTGACAGTAACATTTGTGACCCAGCTCAATCACCGACATGTTACAAGGTCAGGAAATTGAGGGTAGTCATTTCAGAGACTGTTTGAAAATTCAGCTTCTAAGAGAAAAGATGCTTTCCATGCTGTCTTGCAAGTCTAACAGCCAGCTCTGTGGCTAGTAGAGATACTTCTTTGGCCAAAACACTTTCTTCAAACCCCAATTAATGTATAATACTTGTTTAAACAGCAACAGGAACTTACAGGTAAGACATTAAGAATGACCAGATAAAGCTCTCTTCGAGAGATCCCATCTCTACAATAAAGTAAGCACCAACATGTCCCACAACTCCTGCTGGCAGCCAAGGCCATGATCTTTATCTTCCATATACTCTCTCTCACTTTTCTAGACTCTGTCTGAGCAGCATCAGTTCTCAGATCAACAGATCTGGTGTGACACTTCAGTTTTTTCTGAGAATCAATCCAGTGCATTAATGGTCAGATTTATGTTGTTACTACTAACAGGTTTGCCTTCAAGACTTCTGCAGCTACCTCCTACTTCATGGGTTTCAGGCAACTGGATATAGCCAAATAAAACACTTCTAAAACTTAATATTGTATCTGTTGAAAACACATGCTCCTCAAAACAAAAGGATGTCTTTCATCACTTTTGAAATTACCACAGATGACTTAACATGAGTCATCATCTGATTCCAATAACTGGATCTATTTCCCAGTTGGGATTTCTGCTCTGGACTAGCCAATTCAACAGTCTTGCACCGTCTGGCTAAAGAGCAAGGATTGCAGAGTGGTTACAGCAGGAGCAAAAGCTTCTTGTGTGTCTTAGAATCACAGAATCCTTTAGGTTGGAAAAGACCTTTAAGATCATCCAGTCCAACCATTAAGCTAGCACTGCCAAGTCCTCCACTAAGCCATGTCACTAAGCACCAGAGCAGTCTCTTAAAACACCTCCAGGGATGGTGACTCCACCACTTCCCTGATGGCAGTCAGGACTGCTGCTACATGAGACTCACTGATGCACGTTTATTAAATACAAAGGTCTTAAAATCACTGTGCTAAGCAATGGAATTACTAAAAAGAAAAAAATCAACTCTTGCGATGTGAGTTTGGCTGGTCACCTACACCAGAGCTTATCTGAAAACGTGTTCATGGCCAGCCTCTGTCCTGCCTTCCCTTTTTAGATGGTGAAACTGGCACCTGCCTAGGACAGAAACTCGCTTTTTTAAATCTTAAGGAAACTGCTCCAGGGGATCTGATTTTGCTTGTCATTTCCATGAGTCACTGTGCAAGGGGAGAGCACATCAGCTCCTTAAGGAGGGCAAAGGAGCTTTAAATTTGCTTAAGCATTAGGGTAGCTTTCCCAGCAGTTTCCACACTGACTAGTGGAAAACCAGGGACACGTTCCCAATACATACATTTATTTCTCCCCTGAGGATTTTTACAGAAAGTCACTATAAAGCTTCCCAACTCTTTCTAAAATCCTGGTTTTCATGTGGTAGATGAGCCCAAACTTAACATCACTAAGAAACAGTAAGAAAAAACGCCAAAAAGAACAGGGGTGAAGTAGTATTATGATACTGGGAGCAGAACCATCTCAGCTACTGAAGACAGCCTTCAAGTGGGCAGAAAAGGCAATTCATTGGTACTGTAACAAGGAAGGACCTGTAATGTAGCTACTAAAGTCATAACAGTAGATGCAGAAATCAGCACAGAGGACAGTGACCTGGAAGCACAAGCTCTTTTCTTGATGGCTTTAAGGTGTTTGTGCTTTGGACACAAAACTTTTTGCTCTCTCCCTGCTGCCCTTGGTTTTTGGTTCTAAATGAAAGGGTGCACATGTTGAAGGAGAGGGCTCTGTTTCACAGTTTGGCAGATGGGTACTGCATGCACGAAAGAGGCTGAAAAATTACACTGCTGCTAACTCAGCCAAAAGGTGGTTTGGACTTTCAACAGAAAATGCACATAGGTCTGTTCTTGCTCAAAGGATGAGAACTGGCAGCTAATCATGTCAAGAAAGCTCCAGAATTAATTACTAGCATATTTGTATGCCATACTTCTCACATTCTCTGTCTCGGCAGGCAAAACTCTTCTAAGGGGGTATCAGTTTCACATTTTTCACTTGTGTTGAAAAAAAACCAACCCAAACCACACATCAATGGCTTTTAAATTTGATACTGGTCTAGCTTCATAATAAAAAGTTAGTTATCTGTCATTTTTAGAGTTTCTAAATGACTGAGTCAATGTGCTGCCAGACGAACTGTATAGCACGTAAAATCAGGACACTAACACCTCTGTGTTTATCTCATACCCAGAACCAAAATGGGCAGCAACACTACAAACCTCCCTGCCAAACCTAATATGCATTACCGCTTGCTATGGCATTTCAGGTACGATGGAGCAGGATCACCTCCAAATGATAATCTGATCTCCATGGTCTGCTGACCATGATACTTCACACAAAGCCAGCAGCCAGGCTGCAGACACTCAACTGCAGATGTAAACCTTCATGATGCAATCCAATAGTAACAACCCTTGGTACCCTGCATGAAATTTGAACTGAAGGCACCAGGCATCTGAAAATCCCATAACCCATTTCTCCAAAGTCTTTTTCCTCTCTTTTTGAAACAGAGAGCTGGTTATGGAACCACTTAACAACCTTAGTCCTGCTCAGAGATTTTTACTTTTGGGGGAGTGACACGTGCATCACGGCAAACATTTATCCAAGCGCTCCTTCCTACAGAAGGGATCTTTCAATGCTCACAGGCTACCTTGAGTGGTGAAATTGAAGAGTGCAGGTTTCTCTCGCCCATTTGGTAACTTGACATTTGGGTCCCGTAGTTCATCGAAGAAAGAGTGCGCACAGGCCTCCAGGGGAGTCAGGCGGGCAGTGGGGGTGTACTCCAACAGACGGCTACATAGCGCGATTGCTTCTGGTGGAGTGCGGGGCCGGAAGACCTAAAACAAGACAAAAAGAGAAGACAAGCCAGGAGAAACAGGTTGTCTGGGTATGTTTCTTTTCCGTGCTGACCAGAAGCAAGTCAGAGCAATTAAACCTCTCATTGCCCAACAAGCTGGAACAAACAAGTTGCGGTTTGTGCTAATCAAAGTCCTCCAGTAAGCATGGGAAAATCCAGTTCCTGGGGTTGAGAAAGGGTTAATTGCAACGTCTTGCACTAGAGTGAAGGTGCAATGCCAGCAAGAGACGTCATGAGAGCGCACTCAGAAAAACAACTTGAAGAATGAAGGGGAAACTCATTCAAGAATCATGATAAACACACAGAGGTGCTTCCAGCCATGCACATGGGGTGGAGTGGAGGTGGGGAGGAGGGTTCAAATGAGCAGGATTCACTGAATGTAAAAACTGAATGAGGCTCTCGCTATGGTCTTGGGTTGGGGTGTTTTTTTGGCTAGAGAATGGAGTCTTAGTTACATGGACTTTTGCAGGCAGGCAGGTCAGATTGTTGCTATGGAGGCTGCTGTTCAGCTTTGGAGAACAACAAGGAAAGCACGGGTGGGGTGCAGGAAATGTCTTAGCTCTAATTTGCAAGTTACTTCTTCCGTGACCTTATTCTGGCAAGTCATTCCCCTAAGTTTATTGGGATAATTCCTGCACATTTGGTTTTTGTAAGGACAGCTGAAAATTGCGTCAAGAGAACCAGCTATTTTACTCTAACAGATTTTTACCTCGAGTGATTACAAATAGGAGTTCTTCACTGCCAGCTTTGTTTCAGTCCTCTAAGAACAGTCCTACCCACCACTAATCACACCCCCATCTTCCTTTCTCATTATGTCAAAAGCAAAATACAAGTTAAAATGATGTGGATGGTCCCCTCAAGTACTTCTGCCTTGCTATGTTCCAAGTGATACGCAGGCTGGGGAAAAGGGAGTGGGGTGGTTGCAAGTGTTAAATTCTGATGCCAGCATTTTTGGTAAAAATGGAGCTAACCCAAAATCCTTTTTGCCCCACTGCGGGTGAACCCAAGCCACACAGCACCAAGGAGCAAAACAAGAGAAAAATACAATTCAGTGCATGACATGCTCATTAATCGCAGATGAGGAACTTGCACAGGCACTTCTTAAGTAGGTTTTAAACCAAAGACACATATGGTCTCTTGAATGAGAACTGAACACAAATGCTAAGTTCTCCAGAGACTGAGATTTTATCCCCTTGGTGCCCAGCTGGCTCGGGAGCACCCAGGACTGCTGCAGTGCGTGCTGTACGAACTGGTGTGGCAGGGAGCCCTGACTCGGGGAGCCAAAGAGTCAGGTACCCAAAAAGCACAAATGATTTCTACCGGGGTACTGCAAAACAAACCAAAACAGTTTTCACACGAGGCCTAAACTGACAAAAAGAAAGGCATCAGCTTAACACTGCTGGCAAAGAACCTCAGCTGACCACCGTGCTGTGAGTGTAGGGGCAGCAGAAGCTGCTTTTGCATGCTGCTGGCAGAGCTTGGGCTGCTGACCACAGTGCACAGTGGATGTCAGTGTCACTCCCAAGCCACAGACTGACCACAATAAAATCTCTAGCAAAAAACAAAAATGAGCTCTTTTCACTTTTTGCCCCTCACTAAACAGCACAAATGAGTTTGTCTTGAGGTAAATCCACACAAGAGAAGCTGCTCCGTGTTTAACATGAGAGTAAAACTATCGAGATCTCCCTCATGAACCTTCACACTGATGTTTTAACGGGCTTGATTTACCACAGCTTGAGACTGAAGTACTTGACTCTTGGCTGTGTTTTTCCCTCAGGACAGCTCACATATCAGCTATTGTACAGATTTTAAAAAGGGGGGAAAAAAAAGGAATAGTTTTCCTTAAAGCAAGGATGAAAAGTACCTTGAGCACATTAGAAAGCAGGCACCAATCTGCCATCTGTAGGAGTGCTCCTTTGTCCACCTAAACTCATTTTCAGTGAAACCCTAGCGCCCGTTTCCTAAGCCCTGTTTTCAGCCTACCTTTGGCTCTGAAATGAGTTACTTGGGGTTGGCAGGTCCTGAAGTCTGCCCTGACTGCTTCAAACCAGTGATAGGGGGGAAGAAATAAATGGGAAAGGAAGGCCTCACATGGCCTCCCCTACAACAAGTGGTGACTAACATGAAGTGAGTTACGGTCGGTACTCATCTCTGTCACCTTCCATGGTACAACATTTGCCTGGCTGCTGCCTCAGAGATGTGGTTTGAACTCAAATATTCCACTTTTTGAAGGCTAGGCCTAGTAATTTGAGAAAATGTTTAAGTACATACCCGTACTCCTGAGGTGAAATGTCCTGTTCCTGACGAGTCCTAAAGATGATAATGCAGTGAAATAATCCAAACAGGGGGAGTCAATCCAAAAGAGAATAGTCCAGCAAGGAAAAATATAGCCAATATTATAAGAAATCCATGGTGTGGGGGACATAGAAAATGTTTATACAATTAGAAACTTTAAACATCAGTCTCCATAGCAGCAAGTCCAACTTCACCACAGTGTATGCCAAAAAATCGATTGTGCAATGGTGAGGCATAGTATAGAAACATTTCTGTATTAAATTTATGTTCCAATGCCAGTGCATTTACTAAAAAAATAAAAAAAATTGAAATCAAAACTCTAACTTGAACTAAAAGGGTAATTGAAATTCCCATCATAAAGAATTGTCAGTCCTCGGTCCTGGATATAAACGTCCACAGACAAATGGGGCCAGGTTATTTTGTCCCCAAAGGTGCATCCCATTGGTCAGTCTGTCCCAGAGACACAACGTAAATTTTGGGTGGTTTTGGTTTGTTTTTTTTTCTCCCAAAAGTACCCAAACCCCAGCAATTTGTAATTTGTGCTGAAGAGAAAGGAAAAATCCGAGAACTCTACTTTTGAATTTGGATGCTTTTAATTTTGCGTGAGCTATGAGTGCCTCAGGCCGCCGCGGATTATTCTCCATTTTGGATTGACTTCCCCCGCCACTGGATTTTGTTTGCTGGTGTTATCTCTTTAGGATTCTTCAGGAACTGGACGTACCACCTCAGGAGTGCGGGTATGGACTGAATTGCTCTCTATTGCGGGTTTATTTCCTCTCATACCCGTCGCACCCGTTACTTAAATTTTTTCCCCTCAATTTGTCCCCTCCCACCTCCCTTTCGAATAACACCCTGAGAAATAAAAGCAAAACCCCCTGCAGTCTTTTAGTGCTTCCCACTCAACACAGTTCCACCAGGAAAGCTGGCCAATTCACCCACGGAGAACTACACGAGTGGCTGCTGCCCGCAGCAATAGGTACACCAGCACTTCCATGCCACGGAGCGCCAATGTCAGGCCAATGCCGGGCTGGTGCTCCGTGGTGGGAAGGGGTGGGAGGACAGGCAGACAGTGGGACCTGTAAGCCGGGAAGCCCCTCGGATGTACGGCTCAGCAGGAGTATTGGGTCTCTGTAGTTCTCAGTGAGGGAATTGAGTTAGTAAATAATCCGCGGATTCTTTTTAGTCTGCGGACTAAAATTTAGTGCACGGACTAAAATCCGGCCCATGGAGCAAAGTCTGTCTTGGTCTAAAATACATCTGGGTGAAAGCAAAAGAGAAAATAAAAATAATAATTATAAAAAAGGAAAAGAAAGAAAAAAAGGAGAAAGGAAAACTAAAGGAAAACAAAGCTAAGTGCACAAAGTAAAGTGTTTGGGCGGACTAACATTTAGTAGGCAGACTAAATATGGCCGGGCAAAAGGCACAGCAAGTCCACAAACGAAAGAAAAAAGAACCAAAACTAAAACACTGACAGGAACTTTGAAAGCATTCCAATACTACCCCACCGGCGCAGCAATTCATTTTTCTAAAATGAAACAAGACCTTGGGTAAGGCTATTTGTCCACAGGAGGGACCGAAGGCTCAAGTTTTCATTTTAAAAAATGAACCTGTTTTGGAGATAAACAAATGCAAAAAAAAAAAGAAAAAAAAAAGAAAAAAAAAGAAAAAAAAAGGAAAGAAAAAGAAAGAAAAAACAAAAAAAGGCTTTTACATACAAATTTCTTCAAGGAAAAATTTGCACTTGCAATAACTCAAACCCTCTTGTTTCTGCAAAGCAAATGAATTTCAGGCTGAGACCCAGGTCACTGGTTGTTTTGGTTTTTGGTTGGTTGGGGTTTTTTTTGGATGAGTTGCAAAAATCTCCATGATTTGGTCATGTCAGATGGAAACGCTGACTCACCAGAGCCACAGACAGCTTTTGGGGATGGGGATTTTATTATTGGTTTGTTTTTTTTTACTTTATTCCCCTTCAGATCCCAATAAATGTGTACCTCACCAAAAGGCTGAGGGACCAGTGCAAGTTCGTTCTTTGTTCAGGCATGCTGGTGACGCGCAAATACTGACAGACCATATCAGCTAGACAGCAAGGTCAGACACACTCCTCTCTCCTTTCTACGTTATGCTGCCATCAATGCCATTTATTTTATGCTACTTCCCCTTCATTTGTCTGGAACTACCACCTTCAACATTTCAAACACAACTGCCAGGCTTAACTGCCCCTGGTGCGCTACGTAGCTCTCAACCCCAAGCGACTTCAATTTAGATGAAGTCTCTGTGCACTAGCAGAGTGGTCTCATTTTATCTTGCTAATTTGAAAGAGCTCCTACCAGTGTGGCCAAGTTCACACCCCTTCTGAATTTCATTTTATTTTTTTGCTCGCATGGAAAGATGAAAGGAAAAGGATAGAAAGCAGAGGATTCTCCTATTTTACTTCACTCACATCAGCATTCAGCTCTCAAATAAAACCACATGGGGCAAGAGCTAAGTATTGTCTTAACAGAATGGTTGCTCTGACTTTCAGTTCATTGACATTCTTCAGACAGACTTCCCATGCACGACACGGAGCTCCGTCGTCTTGGTCTAATTAAGCCCCAAAGCCAAAGCTTCACAATGTTACACCAAGGTGCTCTTCTAGCCAGTGTGTATTAAAAGACATGATTTCATGCCATCAACCCCTGTGCGTTCTGCATGCAGATTGTGAATACTGCTCGCATGCTGTGCTCCCTAAGAAAGCAGAGGCTTCTGAAAATGACATCTGTTGCTAACGCATCAAGTTTGTGACACCATGGTTAAAAATTTCCTCACCGGCTTCAGAGACTCATATGCTTTGCCAAGAACCACCCACACCACCAATTCAGGCTGACAGTCTGTGCACATCTCCTTTCCGTTTGTAAGCACATTTTTGATGGCACATGAACATTAGGTAAGAGACAAAGCTCCTCCCTTCAATCAAAAGCTTGTACTGTTTACAAGTGAAGCCGTCAGATGCAGGACACGACCCTCATATCAACTTTTTAAATCTGCAATCACACAATATGATTACCACAACTTTATGACACAAATCATGCAAGTTTAATGTAATAAGGCTTATGATAAAACACGACACATTCATAAACACAAAAGGAGAGGGAAGAAACACATGAAAGACAGCTCTGAGCTCTACCTGACACAAAGAAAGCCAAAGCTGTGGCTGCAACTCTGCCCTTGGGACTGGTCTTGTTCCAAGGGCCTGAGAATTTCAGAATGGGATTTCTGAAATACACCGTTTGGCTATTTTGAAGTGCCTAAAACTCATGAGATACAAATGGAAGTTACAAGAAGTCCACGATAGAGGCACTGGTGTTGGGAATTATTTCCCAAAAGCAGCTAAGAAATAGCAAATGCCTTTTTAGTTAAGAATGCCTGTCAGATGGCACTTAGATAGGGGAAAATGAAATAAAGACAGAAGGGTTAAGTGGCTTACAAATGAGCCAACAGAGAACTGGGAACAGGACCAGGAACCTGTCTCCAAAGCTACTTCTTGTTGAGACCACACACTTGTTATTGGGCTTCTTCCACTGAAGACCCGGCAGAGACAGAACGAGCTAGCGTTTATTACCCAGTGCATGTGCTCTGCTTCTATCAAGTTCTAAAGGAAAGCAACAAAGCCAAGCAGAACAAAACAGCTCCCCTTCTTCTCAGAAAGAACCCTCATAAGCAGCTCTCTGGAAGCACTCTCAGCCTCCATGTGAGAGCTGCTATGAACAGCCTAGACAGATGTGTTGCAGTGGGACAGCTAACAGATGGTACATTGCAGAAGACACGTTAAACTTAGCATCTGATTTCCGTAGTTGCACTGATGCAAATCATGCCTTAATGCTACATTCATGCTCACTCGTTTATTGTTATGCAGTTCTTTCTTTACTGCATATAAATTGGGCAGAGGCAGGGTAATTTACCACTCAACAAACCTGGCTTCTTTTCTCATGCTTTAGATGGAGATAAGAGATTTACACTGTCAAAAATCATTGCTCCTACAAAAGGAACTGGAAAACGTGAGCATGCCAGAAGAACTTGGGTCCTTTTTCTTTTAAGTTAGTCTCCAGCAGAGCTGTTTTCACTTTTTGCCTGGAAAGTCATTATGTGCTAAGTGAAAAACAGAACTGCACTCTTCAGAAAGAGGTCAGGGCATGATTTCACAACAGGCACAAATCACCACCAGCGAGTGCACCCTTCTCCTGGCCACGCACGTCTGCCCTGGTCCCTTGTCCCAGTGCTTGCAATCTGGGCTGAATGGTCAGCCAGGTGAGAAAGGTGATTCAAATCCTGAACATTCATGTTATTTAAGAGGTTTTTGCTACTCTATGAACACTAATACAGAAGGGAGGCATCAGGAATATGCAAGTGGGAGGCAGAAAACTGACCCTGCTCCAAGATGGATTTAGGCCATCTAACTGCACCCAAAGAAACATCACATCTCCACGGTGTAGTTCTACAAAAGCTCGGACCCCAATCTCCGAAAGAAAAGTTTGCATTTTCAGCTTTAATTCGAATGCAAGTCCATTTACCGGATTTCTGACAAAAGAATTTTCACTGTCTTTCATCATCATTTATAATTAGAAGTGACAATATGAGCTGCCTATTTCTACATTTTACTGCTTGGTATTCCTCAAATCTACAGTATGAGCAGTCACTTTGGAAGCATGACAAGCAAAACAATCTGCTTAAAAACCAGACAAGAACCAGGAGAGCAGGAGTAGGACAGGGTGAAGACATAAAACTGATTCTGGAGGGTGGAAAAACATGGTCATGAGAGAGAGACCAGACTCTTTATGTCCCAGTCCCAGAGGGTGGGGAAGACAACAGGACTGCCTGCTACAAGCACAGAAAAAGACAACATTCAAAGTAAAGTCATTAGTATGGTAAATGTATACAAAGAATAAACACACATGGAAGATACTCAGACTAAAATATTTACCAAATATTTTAGAATATTTGCAGGGATTATTTAATAATACAGGCAGAAATAGGGATCCTAAAGTCAACATCCAGAGCTACTGTATCATACAACCAACTGTGGTTCTGCACAACTTCAGCTGCAGCCAGGAGTGGCTAATTGCTTTGGAAAAGTGCCAGAAGGGATGAGCTAGAGCCTGAAGTTTCATCCTCGATGCTGTTTCCCTCTGCTATAATAATTTAGCTTGAAGACACAGACAGAAGAGCACCCTGAACAGCATAAATAGCGAGGGAATGAAAAAGAAAGAAAAAGGAAGCACTTATAAAACCAGGAGAGACCCTGCCCTAATCTGCTGCAACTTTATTGTGATGGCGAAGTGCTGCAGAGAAAAGTCTTTGTGTGTTCATCCACAAGAGTGCACTGCAGAAGGGCAGAGATGCTCAAAACCGATGTAGACATGACAGTTTCTCTCTCTCTTCCACTGTCAAACAAATGACTCCTGTCTTTTTCCATCTCAACACTGGCTTGGAAATTATGATTCAGACTCCAGCTTGCTATAGATTTGGGGATGGTGAATGAAGCCATTCTTCTGAGTACACTCAAGCTTATCTCACCAACTATGTATTTTAAAAGTGCTTGCATTCTTAAACAATCTGGCAAGTATCTTCAGAACAGAAGAAACAAAGGCCACTGAACTACAGCATGCTTAAGAGATGCACTGTCCATTTTAAAGAGCTGCCTGCAGTGGAAACTCCTTCCATGTCTCCACAACAGAGACAAGGCAGGGGTTATGATTTGACTAAAGAAAACAACCTTTGCTGATATAATCTGTTGCGTTGTTCTGCCATCACCAACCATGGATATGCTTGCAGCTCAGTAGATAAGTCTGTCCATTATAATGTCATTAACAACAAACGTGGAAGTATCTTGGGCGGGGAAAAGAAAATAAATCCACATGAGTCATCTCCCCCATGCAGAAGAGACCTAAACGACATAATTATATTGCATTTGCTATGATCTTACTCAAATGAGATCCTTCCCTAGCTGGATGCAAGGAGAAAGGCGGGCCAGCATACATGGACATTTTTTCATGTTTCTGGAAATAATCACAGCGCTGTCTTTGTTTTTCAAAGCCCCAAGGATTTGAGATCTGAAGGTAGCATCTGAGTAATGCTAGGATAAAGGCCAGCTGTACTGGGGCCATGGTAAGCAACGCCTATCTAACACAAGCTTATGAAGCATGCATTTAGACCTTTTGTCAGCCACCCTACTGTCTCTGCTCCCCTCCAAAAGGGCTGGAAAAGGCCTCAGAAAAAGCTAATCTCCAAAGCTGAACTTTGACAGCCCTGCGATGTACAACCTTGCACTTGATCTCAGATTTTCTTCTTGGCTTTCCAGTCACACATTTATAAAATATAGATGAAGCTTAGTCAGAAGAGAAACAACTATAAAGATTAGGAGCAGAGATCAGAATGCACTTCCAAGAAGAAGGAAGGCTCAAAGAACTGAGGCAGCTGAAAGACATGGAAGGAAAGTTCTGACCTAGTGAAAACAGCAGCAGCAAAGTCTCCAGAAAGGATAGTAACGTTTAGTCAGTGATACTGTGGTTTAACCCCAGCCAGTAACGCAGAACCATGAAGCCATTCCGCTCACCCCCTGCTTTGGGCAGGACGGGGAGGAGAATCAAAAGAACGTAAACCCCACGGGTTGAGATAAGAACAGTCCAATAACTAAAATATAATACTACTAATAATAATGATAAGGGAAATACCAAAGGGAGAGAATATAAAACTAAAAGAGAAAAGGAAAAAAACCCATCAATAAACCCAAGTGATGGACAACACAATTGCTCAGCACCCGCCGACCGATACCCAGCCCGACCAGGGCAGCGATCTGGGCCTTCCAGGTAACTGCCCCAGTTTCTATACTGGGCATGACGTGCTGTGGTATGGAATACCCCTTTGGCTAGTTTGGGTCAGGTGTCCTGGCTCTGCTTCCTCCTGGCTTCTCACGCCCCTCCTCACTGGCAGAGCATGAGACTGAAAAAGTCCTTGATCAGAGTAAATGTTACTGAGCAATAACTAAAACCACCGGTGTGTTATCAGCGTTGTTGTCAGGCTGAAAGTCAAAACCACAGCACTGCACCAGCTACTAAGGAGAAAAATGACTGCTACAGCTGAATCCAGGACACCTGGGAAAGAGGTGATCTCCTTGCTTTGGGGTTTGCTTTTCATTGTTTTTTCATTTGGAAAAAAGACAAACCAAGAATTTTAGCCAGCATGTTTTTCCTTCCCCATCCTCAAGGCTCATATAAATGTAAATGAAAGGTTTTTGGAGCAAATAGTCAGCAGAGGCTCGGATACTGTCATCTGCTGGCTGGGTCCAGCTGGGGGTAAATGGCATAGAGGGAATATAATGGATGAACATTTGATTGCACTGTTTGAGTTTGGACCTGTATTTCCTCATGTGAAAATGCTTCACTGTCCATAATTTGATTTAGGTCTGCTCTGCTCTGTCCTCCCCTCTGTACTCTTCTCACAGCTTGCTAGCACTACAGATAGCTGAGCTAATGAAAGAGACAGCTGAACCCCCATTTTTCCTGCCTCTCCAGGCCCTGGAGGTCTTTGGCTGCTCTGGCTGCTTCCCATCACTTTTGTCAATGCAGAACCTGTATCACCGCATGGACTTGCCATGTTCACCCTTTCCAGCTCTCTCAGCAGCAGGACTGGGGTTAGAAGGTGATACCTTTGCTACAAGCCTGATTGGGAGTGGCGAGTTCTGACTGGGGGGCTGTGTGTGTGAACTGGGTAGAAAAGGAAATAACACTTCTGTTGGTTGAACTAATCACAGCATAAACCTCGTGAGACAGACAAGGAGTTGCAACCAGGATCTAAGTTCATACCTGCAGGCATCTGTACCATGGTGGCAGCTGCTGTGCTGGTGACAGTGTCACTAGCCCTAAATCTCCTCCTGGCTACATGGTGATGTCCTGGGCTCTGGGAGGGGTATGAGTTTGTGCTGTCTTCACAGCACCTTCCCTATGGGTTCATACACAACAAGCAGTTTGTAGTTCAGCAAAGGGCTTGGGCACTGCTGGGCTGCTCTAGGGAAGGTGTGAGAGAGAAAGAATTCAGGCTGAGCCTGGAGCAGGGCTTGGGCTGCTTTCCTTACTGTGATCTCCTTCCTAGCTTTTTCTGTACCTGGCAATGCTTCCTCTGGCTGCCACGCGTGGTTAACTTTTAAACCTGCAAGGTGGGGCAAGGGAAAGTGTGTGCCCCCCTGTGCCAGCCTCTGCAAGCACAGGGCAGTGTTGGAGCAAGGCTCTTGCTTTCTTTCAGCTGCTTGTTTGCGAATGGAAGCTGGGTTTATCTTTATGGCAGATAGCAGTGGTGGCCTAAAAGGTTGCTCCTGCCTCTTCCCTCTCCTGGTGGCTTTGTCAAAGGACAGGCTTGCGGGGCATTGAATCCCGAGAAGACAGCCTGAACCAGGGGAGAGTTCTCTGTGCCCTTCCCAAGCCTTAGATGTGCTTGACTTCCTTCCCCCCACCAATCCTTTTAAAATTAGTATTAGAAAACAGTATAAACTATCTTTGGCAGGAGCACTTTGCAAGCACTGCTTCAGAGACACCTCTGTACCTTTAAAGTGAATCCTTTACTTGAGGACTTGGGTTTGAATGAGAGCATCTGCCTGGAGGTTATATGAATTTCAAGGTCAATTGCGTTAATCATCATTTTGATTCACTTCCCTGAGTGTCTCATGGTGATCTGCCCTGCCAGAAATGCCTTTGCTCTGTCTCTCCTAATCACCTGGATGTTGATGGGTTCAAGTCTACAGGCTGAAATGTGTGTGCTGCCCTCATCCCTTC
>JAOSLQ010020407.1:0-21454 GCA_025629905.1 Lorius lory
CAGGGGGGTTGGACTAGATGATCTTTCGAGGTCCCTTCCAACCCTTGGGATTCTGTGATTCTGTGATTCTGTGATTGGCACCAAGCGCTATAAAACTTACTTTGAGAATTAGATTGCTAAGGTACAGTAAAATGCCCAAATCAATTTCCCAATACTCTTCCAGCACAGAAACTAATTTGAACACCTCCTCCTTGACCAGCAGCTCTCACTGACAATGCAAACAGTTACTGTTCAGAGAAAACCAAGAAAATTTCTTCCTCTCCACTGAAAGGCTGATTGATGACCCTTAGCCTCTCTCCTGCTTTCTTTTGGAAACTTCCCCTTCACCTAATGGCCTCCAAACCCCACCTGGCCCCACCGAATTCCACTCCCAGCCATTCCACCACCTTTCTCTGCCGTTGCCCACCATAAGGAGGGATGAGATTGATTCAGCTGTGGACGATCAACACCATCATGCTCCTTATCTGAGCCAACCATGCAGGGCAGGAGGGAAGGCATTTAGCATACTATTTTATCATCCTATTAATAATTAGGATTGGCTTTCCTGAACAAAACATGCTGCAAAATCAGTAGGTAGTGCTAACTATTATCATTTGTTTCATCTGCAGTGACAAGGCAGTATGACCTACCTGCAGCTTTCCTGTAGTTCAGTTATTGTAGATATCACAGCTGTGATTTTTCAAGAATGGCCTTTGTGGCTTGGACGTGCTGCTGACAAAAATAAGATGTGAATTATGAGTTCAGTGTCATAGCCAGCTTTAAAGATTATGTCATTCCTCTAGTTTTGTTCACTAAGATCTATGATCTCTGCTTTCAGTTGTATGCAATCACAATGCTTGCTGAAAGAGAAAGTAAATCTTGGGGATGTATGCAGGAGGACACCTTTTCGAAACAGGAATGGACCAAAGATGAAACCATCCTTACACATTAAATGCAGGGGTGAATTCTTTGTAAGAGCAGAATAAGTATGCTGATTGAAAGCAAAATGAAAACAAAAAAGAAGGAAAAAAAGCTATATCCCTTATTTAATGTTTTTTCATGACAGTTTTCCAAAGTGTGATCTCCTTTAGCAGGGCATTACTTCTGGAATGGTTTAAAACACATGGTGGAAGTTCCAGGTATGTGAGTTACAATATAAGCTATCAAGGAAAACAATATATAGATATACACAAAACAGAGGAATATCACCTATTTAATCCTTTACATGGGGCTGTAGTACATTATGATTTCTCAAATATCAATCTCTCTAACATCAGAGGATAGTTTTCCTCATAGAATATTATTTTTAGATGCAATCATATACCAATTAGTATTAATTAAGATCATAAAAGATGCAGTGCCATACCGGAAGCAACTCTCTTGAGTAAGAAATGGTGTAACATCAGGTCTATGAAGCATCTTTTTCTTAATGGGTTAAGTCAGTCTAAGCACTTCAAAACCACCCTGCTAAGTAGGAAGCTATGAGGATCCACTCATGTAGTCTCTTATATCCAGCGGATGCACCCAACTTGTTTCTTTTCATACTTCCTAGTAGACTAGCAATGTAGCCCAAACCACTGATTTTAAACAAGCCAAGGATTTGTACCATATTACCCAATAGATCTCCTGTTTCCATATGTTGCTGGTTACTTTTGGCTTCAAGATCACAAAATGTGCTCAAGGTAGGGAATCTGAGGGAAGTTCTGAGTTAGGTACTCAGGTACACCTAGTGACGGGCCCTTCAGCTCTGAATTGTTCTTTCCTGTTTCAACAGCCACATCCTGTTGGAGATCAGCATGGTCGCTGCACATTGCAGTGTGTGTTCTTGGTGCATTTCTATCAGGAAAAAAAAAAAGATGAATTTGGAAAATGAGCATGAAATCTCTACAGATCATAATCATTGGTAAGAATAGGGAAGGAAGTTAAGCAGAATCTTTCTTTGGGGAATGCAAGCTACCAACAGCCCTGGAGCTAACATCCAGCAAGTAAAAAAGAGTTGTCAACAAATGTCAGGACTCTGAGCCCAGCCAGCCAAACTCCTTGAAGCAAGAGGCTGCAGAGCATGCTGATGCATTCAGTGTCCTGACAGAAAGTCTAACCGTTCTCTGGACAGGTAAGTCAGGGAGAGGAGGACATGGTATAGAAATAGTCAGTTCTCATAGATACATATATTGGAATGGTATGAGAAGACAAATCAGTTTATTTGGAGAAGAGTGAGATTATTAAGCAGGTTTGAACAGCGTGCACAGGAAAAAAACAAAACAAAACAAAACAAAACAGCTAATTATAAAAAATTGAGGGGAAAAAGCAAAACAAAGAGGAGGAAGTAAACAGATTCTAGTGTCAAAACCAGTAATTTTCTTGAAGAACATCAGGCAGCAGGTTGGACTGCATGCTGCGTGGAAAGCAATGAGGAAGAGGAGAGGAAAGAATAATAACAAAAAGCAGCAGCAGTTAATGGGATAAGTTTCTGTGGAAACAAGTCTAAGGAGTAGGAGATGCATATGTAAAAATCTCTGTCATGTAAAGGTCTAAATGGGTGTAGGAGGAGAGCGGTGGGACTCATTCATGTAAAATCTGACACCAATACTGTCTATTGTCCAAAGTTGTTGAAACCCCATCCTAAAGAAAGCGTGCTTTTACAGTGATAGTCATATATAAACCTATACGCATTTCTTCTCTTCAGATCGTGAACCCTTCAAACAAATTTAGGATGAAGCTTTCTTAAATCATGATAGAAGTAAACACTCACACCATTAGAAGGTGACTTTTAAAACAGATGTCACTTCTGTTCCTCTTCACTTGCTAAATTCAAAAACCTTTGTGAAACAGAATATAAAATGCTAGAGAAAAAGAGCTCTTTCCTAAAAGGTCATTACATCTTTGAAGATGTAAAGCCACTTCAGTTTTATGTAGTCCCAGTCACTCAGTAGCATGTCAGCAGTGAGAGACCTATTCTATTAACAGATATCCCTCCAGACTATACCAATACCCAAAACACTGAAAACACTTATTTATGCTTTTATGTTTTACAGTTATCACAAAGAAAAGCCTTCCTTGGTCTGTAGGTCTTTGGTAACAAATTTCATCCAGCTTTGTAAGGAGATCTCTCCTGCAGATTCTTTAGTGAACCTGCAGAGCAGAGTAACGAATGCCAGGCCTTATTCATAGTCATGTAATCCTATTGACTGCTGAAGAGAGTGACACATACAATGGAGATCAAAAGAACTTAGAGACAGAGGCCTGTCTAGACATAGCCTGGACAGGTGCCTGTCTAGACATAGACAGATATAGATATAAAGATATATACAGATATTGATATATATAACAGCCCTTCATGCACTTTCTTTGTGATCTGTAGTAGCCAGGGCACTTAAGCAGGTATCAGATCATTTACTGTAAACATAACAGAAGTCTGTAGTTTGCAATGTACTGTTTCTGAGAGGGTATGACTTAAAGTCAGGGTGTACACTGAAGACAGGAAGAAGGACAGAGATGAAAAAAGGAGCCCTAGGAAACTGCATCTGGCTTTTGTCTCTTCCCTCACACTTTTCTCCCTCACCATTCCTTACAGTCTTTTTGATTCTCCTCGCTTTTAGCAGCCTTCCTTGAAAACTGCTTTTACTGGCAGCATCCAGCACTCACCCCTGCTTATACATACCCTACTCCCAGTCTCTCCTGCATAGCTGGAGCCAGCTGCTCTGTTTTATCATCAACCCTTTAGTTAACCTGCCAAACAAAGGAGGCAAAAATAAACATAAGTATTGAAACCCTCTTGTCAAGCTCTTTAACTGCAATCCTTGCCTGAAGTACAGCCTAAATCAGAGTGCAGTGATATCTTCCATCTGCAAAAGCACCCATACACCAGTGGCTTTTGTCAGCATAAGTCCTAAAGGTCCTGTAGCAACCATCAATAAATCTAAATCTTCAGATCAGCTATAGGCATTCACTAAATTGGCATTACAAGTTATATGCTCAACTTCCAAGTATGCCAGTGCTGAAGCCCCATAAATCCCATTTGGCTGCCACTGCAGTGCAGAGTCACAATGTGCAGGATGTCACTGTTTCCCCTCCTATTTCTCAAGCAACAGCCAGAGCATCAAATGTGACTCTCCTCACTTCACCTTCCTCCCCGCCCCACTACTGTCGTTCCCTCTGCCTCCTTCTCCCATGCCTTGGCCAGACCTGAATCATCCTTGGGTCAAAGATTTCAACTTTGTCTCCACCTCTGACAACCCATGAGCATATTCTCTCTCAGGTGTCAGTGTGTCCAGTACTAACCCCTGCAGAGACCTCTCCCACAGCATAAACCCTCTCTGGCACTAGCCTTCAAACATCCCTGTGGGTGCTGTGGTATTTAGGGATGAACCCTACTTTCTCAAGCTCCTTAGGCACAAAGCATAAACCCAAAGCTAGCATTAGCCACATCCTCAGCAATACACAAAGGAGTCCATGGCTAGTTATAAGCCATTTGTCTCATCTTCACCCTTTCATCTCCAAACTCTTCTTATCCTGCAGAATCCTCTATAACCTGAAGGTTATGGTTAATCCGAGGGCTAGCAAGATCCCTCTGTCCAGCACTCTTTCATTGCTGCATCTCTTTGCTGTGCCCCTTGCTCCGACAAAGTAGCTCAAGAACGGAAAGCCCAGTAAAGTAGGGGAAGATCCTGGCTCACCTTACTCTTTTCTAGGCAAATAAGGCTAGTCCACTTTGTATTACAGTCCCCAGAAGTAGATCAGATGCTGTTGGAGATGGAGATTACAGCGCTTGCCAGAGGCAGTCCCAAGGCAGCCACAAAACCATCCCAGTCTTCACAGGAACCACTATGGGGCGAGTGTCAAACTTCCTTTGCCTCTCATGAGGTAAGATACAGTGACAACAACTATCATGTCACACATTCTGAAAACACACAGCCAGGTGCCCAAGCCTGGACAGGTGCCATGTTGGCTAAAAGAGGCTTCAGACAACAAGGACCGTCTTAAAACCCTAGGATCATTCCTGTTTATGTTTCCTTGCTTACAGGATTTGTTATTGTAAGATTGCTGTTTTCCTCCTGAAAAGCCACACTTGCAGTCCTTCCTTAACTCTCCTGTCAGGATAATGTGACATCTGGTAGGACCTTACCACTTCTGGCTTCATGCTCCAACATTGGAAACTATTTTAAGAGGTGGGGGAAATGTGTTTGAGAAAGAGAAGCAATATTCATGACTGACAAGTAAGCAGTTGTGTCTTCAGAAGCCAAGGGAGGGGTATGAGCCTGAGATTTCAGAGAGGAAGATAACGACATGAAACACTTCTTTGCCTTTTCATTATACATCCAGTTTTCTTAAATATGCTTTTTTCTTTATATGAAACTCTGAGATGTTCTGCATATTGCCCTCTTACCTCACAGCTTTTATCTGAAACGTTGCAGCATTAAGTCATTTGGCTTCAAATTCTTGAACTATCTATAAACAATAGCAGAAAATTTATGATGTAGTGTAATAGAATTCTCATTAAAATATAAAATAAAACATTCTCTTAATCCCAAAGAAAATGTTGTATGGGCACTTAAATATGATAGAATCATAGAAACACAGAATTGTTTGAGCTGGAAAGGACCTTAAAAGATCATCCAGTTCCAACCCCCTGCCACAGGAAGGGACATCTTCCACTAGAGCAGGTTGCTCCAAGTCACCTCCAACCTGGCCTTGAGCACTGCCAGAGATGGGGCAGCCACAGCTTCTCTGGGCACCCTGTGCCAATGTCTTACCACCCACATAGTGAAGAATTTCTTCCTTATATCTAAAGATATAGATATATATTTTCAGTATAAAATTGATTTAGCTGATCTTCTGCATGAACACTGTCTACTTAAAATCAATTTCATTTTTTGCATTTTAAAAAGTTCAGATTTTGAAGACTGATTTTCCTGCTACCTGTACATTCATGCTGTTTCTAATGTAAAGGGATGCTGATGACAATAAAAAAATTGTTTTTCATGTGCTGGAAAGGAGTGGAAAAGGCCGTTTCAATTATGGTTAATAGGGGTAGCTTTGCTACCTCTATTCCCCTCCACTGGAAAGGCATGCTTCCTTTGAGCCTCCTATACTTCTTTGACCTCTCCTTGCTTACCTAACGTTTTATTCATTAGTAAGATATGGCAGGAAATGGGATGTCATTAGTGTTGTATTTGTCTACTTTGAAAACCATTGACCACTTTAGATTGTATTGATTCTTCCATTAACAAATCAACAGATTTACTCCTTTAAAAAAAAACAAAAAACCAACAACAAACTTTAACCCTTTGTTGCTACTTAGAGCATGGAACTTCCTCAAGGCAGAAATTTTAATATTAAGAAGTTTTAGGTCCTAAAATTTCTAACAAGGTGAAAGCACTTCTGCAGGTCTTGTAGTCTGATTAGTATCTCCCTGCCTCTCCTCCCTTTACTTATTGTTAGATGCTCACTGTCTCGCATGTTTGATGAGATATATCTTGAAATTCCCAAATTTTTTGTAATAGACATCTGGTCCAGAGAACTGGCAAGCCTAAAACGTTCAGCTGCAGATGTGTCAGCCTGAACCTAAGAGGTATATATTGCAGGCAGTGACTCACTAGTTCACAATAGAGTAGCTTTCTACAGTCAATGTTTTCCTATATTAAATAGCTCTGGGAGAAAAAAAACCTGTGAGCTGTGGGAGAAAAACCTGCGGGGCTGGGGGCTTTGTTTGTTTTTTTCCTTATGTGCAGACTTCCATTCTATGTTAGCATCTGGTTTTGTATAAAATGAAGTAAAAAGAAAGTAATTTTTTTCACAGTGGGGAAAATCTTCAGAAAAGACGTGTAATAAACTCATTGGTCTTCCATCCAGCTTACCTTGGAATTTGCCAAGATGGGCTCAGGTGTGCACAGATAATACCCCCACCTACTCTAAGAAGGATAAAAGATAATTTCTCTAGAGAGACTGAGACACATCTGATGAGTGTGTGGGCACACCTTTATTTAAGCAGGGAGAGACTGGGCAAGGTGCAAGTGACCATCCTTAACATTAAAAAGTTATCTGGTTTCTGAGCCATAGTGAAAGACAGCAGTGGAAAATTTCAATCTTTCCACGGAGGATGGTCAGCAGACAGTGCATCTATCTTGGCTGTCACAAGTGAGGTGGCGCTCAGCAACTGCAGCAAATGAGAAATAATGGAGTTTTTACTCATAGGAAGAGGCTAGCCATCATCAGTTTTGCAACCTCTAGTTAGAGGTTGGGGGGATGAATGTTTTGTCTAAGAATAAATAATAGCATCAATGGTCTGTGACTTACAATGTAGTATAGTAATTACCATGCTGGATCAGATTTATACCTCATCTTTAATAAAAAACATACATAACACTAAGCTGGCCACCCTGGGCTGGAGAAAGATAAGGAAAAGGAGAGCATTTTATGTATTTGGCTCAAGAGACTGAACACTAGAGCTTTAACACATCATTTTTTAAACTAAACAACACTGTGAAGCATATGTACTTTTAACGGATAGAAAGATGTAGTTTAGTACACAATTATGTGAAAGACTTTGGAAAGCTTTTTCTTGAATATATTTTAATTTAGGCAAAATCCAGACATCTTTACATAAATATGTAGTCTCTCCATGTGATACATTTTCTATCCCTGATGTAAAAGAAAGCTGGCTGTTTCCCACTTCACTGTCTTTCATGGAGAAATGCAATTACTTTTTTGCAGCTTTCAGGTACAAAGCAAAAATGACAAATGCGCAGTATTTTCAAAATTCTCTGATTTCAATAGCATTAAAAATTAATTTCTTCATCAAAGAAGTCCTACTTTTTCCATATTTAACCACAGATTCTCTACAATGTTCTCAAATACATCAACAAGAAAATGCCCTTTGTGCAGAAAATTAAAAAGTTACTTATTATTGCACATAAAAACATGCCTGAGATGGAAGCTCAGCCAGACTGCTGGCTCATTTTTCTGAACTGATGCAAGTCTTGGTTATAGCTTCAGATTGGAGTCCTGAAATGAAATGTAATTTAGCAGAATGGAGAGCAATTATTTGGCTGCATTTCAGCATTAAGTAAATCTGTTTCATAAGGTAGCTCTGAAACTGGCATCCTTTGGGGCTGTATCCATCAAGGCCCAATTTTGAAAATATTGAGTAGAAGTTGAGATTCTTAGATTGCCCAAATCATATCTTACCTTCCTTTTACGATGGCACTTGCCCTTACAAACATCCATTTTCTGCTAAGCATTATGAGTAGCAGAGGCGATTCTTTCTGGTACATTCTTGTAACTTTGAGGAAACTGGCAAGAAATTGCTTTGGCTGAGGCAGAGCTGTTGCTCTGAGCGCATCCTGCTCCCATACTACTCTCATACTCCTCCCTGTCAACAGCTTTTCACACTTGCTCCAATGGCCGCCCAGCATTGCTGAAAAGCAGATCAAACAATGGAAAGAGCAATTCAAAGCAGTGAAAGGTAATGTCCCAAGACTATTTATGCTAGGTTTACAGGCTGTTTATTTGCCTGCTCCAAAAGAAAAATATAATCAGTACCATTAGTGCACCCCAGCTGTATCCATCACTGTTTCTATGCCCTGTCAGGAATTTCTCCCCAAAAGATATTTGGACAGCAGCACCTGCATTGGCAAGAAAGGAGTTAAATAATCTGAGCAGGATTCTGTAAATTGCCATGGTGTCTAGTATGCGAAACTCTGATAGTAAAGATGAACCAACAGAAAAGTTGTCTGTCTCCCAATCACTTGCAAAGACACTGATAAAGTTTACAGCAAGATTTCCTTTTTCTGATAACTTCGTCTACTTTAAGCCCTGCATCATCAATAGCTTTACATTAAAACAGAGTCACTCTTTCAGGAAAGTTTGAGCTATATGATCACTTTGGTAAAAGAATATTATATCAGACTAAAATGCTACCTGCTCTAAAGCTATACCATTTTGATATGTAAAACATTGCTCTGTGAGACACAACATAAACAGGTCTACCTGTTTATACCAGCCAAGAAAGGGCATATGAATTTTAAAATCCTAGGCCCTGTCCTCTGTCTGTTAATCCCTGCTTTTCCCCACTAGAAATGCTCTGAGTGATTAAATGACAAAAAATCACACAGAATCACAGAATCCCAAGGGTTGGAAGGGACCTCAAAAGATCATCTAGTCCATAAGTCATTTTATCACACAGCTTCCACAGAGTACTTCCACTGGTGTACATCCTAAGTTCAGAAGATCAAGAACTAGTGTTACATCAATAAGTCTATTTAATACAACCAAAGCTGTTATTTCCCTTTAATTCTGAGAAAACTGAAGCATTTGATTCTTCCCTTAACTAAATGACAGATAGTTTTCCAAATTACTTCAAAAAAAATGTTTTCATCCCCCAAAATGAAATGGGAAGGACAGGCAAAGATGTGGAACTTTGATTACAACTTTGTTAATAGATAGGTTAGACAAGGAAGTAGTTACACTGCATATTTCCTTATCTTTATCAATTAAAAAAAACCAAAACATCCTTTCTACTTGAAAATGAAGTTCAAGCACTTTTTCAGTCTTAATTAAGAAATTGTCCTTTTCAGTTTCCTGATCTGTCAAGGTCTGACAGACAAGTCCTGAATAGTTTTACAAAACTCTGTGGTTTTCATTAAATGTGTGAAGATAATTAAATTCCCTCAGGCTGTTTTTAAACTGCTGAGTCACCTGTTGCAAGGCCTGAAGATAGTAGGCTTCGAAAATAAAGAATATTTTTAAAAGCAGACAATAGGGCATTTTTATGTTAGCTTCTTTCCCCTTCTTACAACAATTTACTGAGGAACATTCCATACAGGGAAGTGCAAAGCAATTATGACTTGCTTATCGTGCCTTATCTCCTTAGACTTCAACTCATCAAAAAATGATAGGGCTAGTAACACATCTTTCCAAGTAGTTCCTGGCTTCTCATGGGAGTATTTAGGTTCTTCATGATACAATTATCTTCATGACAGGAAGTTGTCTTAGTCATGGTTAATCAATGCCTGAGACCTTAAGTTCTTATAAGCATGTATCCGTTACTTTGATTTCGGTTTGATAATTGACTTGTTCTGAAGCATAATAGGGTGACGTGTGCTGACATAATTTTGTTACATTGCTACTTAGGTTATGTAATTCTTTATTAGTCAAATTGCTACCCATTGCTGACATTTAGTAACAGTAATGTTTGCAGATGGTTAGGGTTTGCATACATCACCATTACTATTTCCACATTCAGGGTAAACACTTGTATGGTATATGTGAGGATACAATACAGTAGTCAGAAGCTTGCAGTCTAATAGAAACAACAAAAAATCTGTTGAAGAGGAAGATACAATCCCACAATTGCAATCTGGCTATTGTTGGAGTTTAGAAGTGATTCTTCTTTGCAACCATTCCTTCTCTTGTGCTTTTTTTAAACAATATACTTTGTGTAGAAACAGATCTTTAGGACCAATGTCCAATAAAGGAAACAGTCTTTTAGCAGAAAACTTAGTCTTTCATCATGTTCAATGAAAAACAATTTTCTCTTGCCATAAGATGAAGACAGATGTGTAAGCCAGGCTAACTTCCTGGAGCAGCAGAGGTAGACACAAAGCATCTACACAGTCTGAATCAAGACAGGTAGGGCAATCCCATCTTTCTGCTTCTCTTGCCCCTCCCTCCTTTAAATCCTCATCTGCAATTAGTGATGATGTATTCTAATCCTATTCATACAAGCTATCAGAGGATTGTAACTTCATATGGGAAAAATCAGGGGAAGAAAAATTCAGAACAAAAATCCTTCTTCCTTACAAAAACGTTCAATAGAAAAGAAGGAAAAACTAAAAATAAAAAGCAGACAGACTGCACAGAAAGGTTTGTTTAGAACTGCATAACTTCAGAGAAACAACTGAGCTTTCAAATTATTGCTGTTCCTTTGTGGGCTTGAGATCTTGTTTGAGGGTTCAATTTATGACTGCAAAATTAATTTCATACTGAAGTAGTCATACTTGTGAGTAGATACTATCCTCTTTAGGTAATAAAAGAAATCATTATAATAATCAGATTTGCTTCTGCAATCAAACAGTAGCTTAAAAATTGTGAACAAATATTACTCACGAAGACGAGCCTACATTTTAACCCTTGCTGTTCATTTTCATCTTTGCTGCTGCCTTCTTGTCCATTCAATGGCAAAGGTTTCTTTTTATTTCATGGCAATGAAAACTTCAAAGGAATTGTTTACAGATTATATTATGTAATGCTGCATCCTCAGCTTCAAGCTCAGGAATATTTATTGTACTCAGATATATTAGCTTTTTTATTATTATTATTTTGAACATATTTTGAACATACTTCTTTTCTTTCATTTGTGGCAGGGAGATTTTTTTGATATTTGATCATAGGCTCTTCCTTTCCATTTTATGCATCTGCCCTCTGGTCATTGTCAACCCCTGCAGTCAGAGTAACGAATTCCTCTTTATTGCACTGTCAGTGTGCTGTCATTATTGTGGACTTTTTCTTCTTCTGGAAAGCTGTTTTGTAAGTTGTTTTGAAAAGCTATACTACATATGTGTTTGGGATTTATAGGACTTTACTGATCCATTGTTTTCTGGCACATCCAATGCAGCCCTTGTAAATTTGAAATAAAAAAGAGAATTTTCATCCAACTACGGACATCAAGCCATTCTGGGAAGTATTATCTACTTCTAACACCTTTCCCCCAGGAAATGCAAACTGAGCTCAAGATCACAAATAAACTTCTGTTTGCCTTTGCAGTAAGGCCATCATTTTCTTTATACCACCTCCAGCTCCTGCTGGCTTTTAAGAAGACAAAGATTTGTGTGTGATTCTGAACCTAGGTCTTCTGCACAGAAGCAAATGGTGCTGCTAGTTCAGATTTTAAAACAGCCGATTCATGTAAAGCTGTTTTTTTCCCATAATTATCTTAGCACAAGATACCATTTAAAGAGTCTTATTTAGCATCCTCTACACAGTAAGGTCACTTTTGTCATGGAATTGTTTAGTATGTTATTTTTAACCACAAAAACACTTGCCTTTGTATTCCACACATTTCACAAGAATTCGTTTTTCACAAGACTAAAGCCCTCACAATATCAATGTCTTTGCTACAAAAGGAGGACTGGAATGAATAGTTCTGCTTTTTGGTTACTGGCAGACTTCAACATGATACAGTAAATATTCAGACAGCAGGAGAACTCTGAGGCTTGAGAAGTGATGGAAGGAATAAATGTGCTTCAGAGATAGAGGCGGGTCCACAATTAATTCTGCTGGACTGCTTTCCAAAAGATAGTTGCTGCCACGCATAAATTGAGATTCTTGGGATTTTGAGCAGATGTGAAATGATTTTATATTGGGTAAAAAGAAGTTTGTTTATGCTTAGAAATATTAAGTCCTCATAAGTACAGGACAGCCCTGTTCATCTGTTAAAAGCTTGGCTTCTGTTTATTAAACAAAACAGTGAGTTCATAGGATTTCAAGCAATTTCCTGATTTTTCCCTTTAGCTGGGGGTGTTCTGCTATAACAAAAGTTACCCTGGTTATAAATCACTCAGCAGTGGTTCTAAAAGTCCTTATTTCTGCATTTCTGTAATTTCTTCCTCTCTGATCTCAGTTTATAGGAATCACTACTATTTTAAAAACAGTCTCAGCTGCTGATTGAATATTACCAAATTTTTTCAGATATTCTTAGAAAGCTAAAAGAAAGTGTAATTCCATATGAACTTCACCTGCTGGCTATGGAAGATCCTCCTTGGAGATGTCTGTTCAGTTTCTGCACTGAACCTCTAGATCCAGGGTACTTACAATTCAATTAAGCTGAAAACAATGGGAGATAAAACAGCTATATCCGTAGTGCTGTTTCATCAACAAGGACTCCCTTCCCATCCAGACAAGATCTTCAGAAGAGCTCATAAGGCAGCTCGTATATCTGCCTGCACAGGAATGCCTAGCACCATTCCAAGCTGAATAACAAGGTGCAAATAGTTATCCTAGTACCCACGTGGCATCCAGATCCCCTTCAGAAGACATTCGCTCCCCATCTGGACAAGAATGAAGTCACTGGATGGTGTGCCAACAATGAAATGCTTGACTCTATATGCACAAACATTTCAGAAATATTCCTTTTTGTATTAGAAGACCAGGAGAGATAAAGGGAACATAATTAGGAAGGGCCTGAGTTGTAAAGAACAAGGTTCCCCGCAAACACAGTTGAGAGGAGGATGAAAACATGAAGATGCAAAAGCTGGAAGGAAAGGAGGATGGGAAAAGGATAGACTGTAGGAGGAAGGCATGTTTGAAAAGGACCTCAAGCCAAAAATAATGTGTAAGGTCTTTAGGTGGTACCCAGACATTCTGATATCTACAGTTTCTTACCTTAGATGAAGCATAACACAGGAGATCTCAAACAGGAACTAAAACCAGTTTCCCATCCCTCCACCCCTTAAGATGGAAATCCTTTTGAGTATTTTAACAAAAACTATTCTGGCAGTCATGCACTATCACATTCTCACGCAGAACAGTTTTGCCACAACTGGAGGATGTGTTGGGAGAAGAGAATGGACACAATAATTACACTAATAACTTCCAAGCAAAACCAAACAAGAGGGCTACTCTGCCTCTGCCTTGATAATTTGTTGGATGATACAAAAGAGATACAGCTGAGTACATCATTACTCATATCTTGAGTACTGTGTATTCCTGTAGTAGGTCATGCTGGCCACCCTACCTTCTGTCCTTCCTGGCCTTGCCTAGAGACAGAGAAATCTGCACTGCAAAGGAGGGCAGGGAAAAAGAGAGCACGGGCAGGCATTTTACTATTTAAATTCTATAATTATTGCCAATAAGTTCAATTTTTAAGATTAATGCTCTGCACTGAGCAGGAGACTAATTTTTGAAAAATGTAAGTCTAGCAGTGGCAGAGGTACAAAAGTACCAGAGAGCTTCTGCTTTTCTGTGGTTTTTCAACATGTGCATGACTGATGTTACAACTCATGATTTGCTGGGTGCCTGGCAGGGAGGCTATTGCTCTTCCTTTAGCAATATTGAAACATGGACTCCCTCCCAAAGTTGCACTGACAGCCTCAAGAAGCCACATCACTGACTAGCCTAGCTTGGCTGTAATGTCAGTAGATGGTACAACCAGTAAGTCTGTAGCGATGCTCAAAACCTGCCCCAGTGTACTTTGAGCTGTAAGAACTCATTTGGTAGCAGATCACAGTCAAATGTTAGTAGAATTCTATTCTAGAATAATTACCATGTTATTCAATAATGTGTGCAAAAATATTAGGTTTTATCTTTTTTTTCCAGGAAATCAATGATTGTACCTTATTTAGTCACTTGGTCCTCTTGTTGTTAATCATTCTTACTGACTACTCTTCCCTTTTGAAACAAGAACTGCTTTTGATATCTGATTTTCTATGTTTTAAGCACATTAGCCACTTAAATATTTTATACTTAAAATTAAATAAGTCTAATCTTGATAGAATGCTGCATTTCTGCTTGTCACAGGCCACACTCTTTTGCAGTGTATTTCTTCTTTAGGCGGTTGCTTACTGAGATTGCTAACTGACCTTAATATTTTGATAATGCAAGAAGCAATGCCTTGCAGTTCAAACAGCACATACTCTGGCATATTTATGTTCTTAGGTTAATAACATGAGGCCTAATACTGCAAAATGCCAAGTACCATGGGCTCCCACTGCAGTCAATGGAAATTAACTATTAGTACTTCAGAGTTGCACCTGAGTGCTAAAAGCATAAGATACATTAAAACTACTGGCTTCACTAAACAGCAAAGGCTTCCTCCTCCATTTCCTTTTACTGACCATTTATCTTCAGGAAAGGCCAGGTCAGTTTTACCAATTTTTTTAATTACTCAAGTAGAGCCAATTTAAAGGTATCAAATCTGGCAAGGTTTTTGGTGGTTGTTGGCCTGTTACAACCCATTTCAGACATTACCAGATGTCCTTTACACAAACTTTGTGGGGTTATCCTGACGTTGGCGTTGAAGCTTTTAAAGAATCCTTCTCAGTAAGTTGAAGAGATCCTGCAAATTACAGTTTAGGCCTTCTGAAAATATTTTCCTTCCCCTGAAGCAAAGATCTTTGCCGTTTACAGAGTCTACACTGATGTTTTTTTCACTTTCTCCCAGGTTTTTGGCGGTATCCGGCATTGCTAAGGGATATTTAATTCCTACTTTCTGTCCAGTCCCTAGGCTTCCTGGCACAGAGGCAGCTTTTCCAAGACTATTCCAAACACAGGAGATGGTGAGTTGCTTTCTACCCTCATACACAAAGATTCTACACTTGTATTTGTAAGGGATGATCAAATTCATTTAGTTGGGTCTGATCAAATTCATTTAGTTGGGTCTTTCATACGGTTTCTGCAAAGCATGTGGAATGGAGAGTTTTGCTGAGCTCTACAAGATTGACCTTTCCTTTAAATAGTGCAAGAGGAGAGAAAAAGCTCAAGTAACAGAGCAGGCAAACACAGCCAGTTGAAGGTTGACCTAGGAGGTTACTGCAGGCTTAACAGAGCAATCTGCACATGGTACAATGGGAGGCTACAGACCAGCCCGGGGAAAGATGTCAAAGAGGACAACCAGCTTCAGAAAATGAGGGCAGTGGCCAATGGAGGGATGACTGAATAAAGGCAGAATGTCTAGCACAGTCTGAAAAGTTCAGGCGCTGCAGGAGAAGCTTAGTCTGCAGTCCTAGATCTGACTGACCTTCTCCATGGCCTTGGACATTTAAATACTCGACATCTACTTCAAGTAAGGGGAAAAAAAACAATGGTGGCAATATAATGCTTCATTTCACAGATGTATTTTAAAGACTTAACCTTTGTAAGACATTTTGAAGATGAAAAGCACAGCAGCACTCATTACTTTTCTTAACCAAATTTCTCACTGCCAAGCCGAACCTAAAATCTTTTGATGTTAGCTCATCACAGAGATATCTTGTGAGAAGATTTTTCTCGCTTTTGTATTGGCCTGTGGCCATCTCATGCCACTGCACGCTTGGTTTTATTTCTGGTTTTGCTATGTGCAGTTTTTCAAAGTGACTTTTCCCATAGGACATAACTGCAGACTTTTAACAACAACAAAGATGAAATCCCCAAAACCTTGTTTTCCATAGCGATTCAAATACGACAGCTTATTGATAACATTTCATAAAGTACTTACAACTGGTTTGAATACAAAAACATTTAAAAGCAGAAGGGTAAAACATCCTGCAACAGTATCAAGAGATAAAAATCAACATTTAATATCGAGACACCTGGATAATAAAGTAATAAGAAACAAAATCTTCAGCAGTCAATTGCCTGAATAAGCTCACATAAAGTATGACTGCTCGTAAGTGGACCTGAAAATTGCACATGCTGAGAGAGACTAGAGCAATGTGCCACCATTTGACATTCAAAGACATTCTTCCTGGGGTATTTAACCTCATTATTTTTTTGCTAGAAGAAGAAACAGACCCTCGTGGCTGATGTTTTCACGTGTTCAGGACTCCTTACTCTGCCTACATATACACAAGTTCAGAGTCCTACCAACCCAGGATCATGTCTGCACTCTTGGTGACTGAAAGATTTGGCAAGGTGTGCTTTAAAAGTGTCTCTCACAGTGAGAGGCAAAGAAAAGGTTACTCTGCTTGTAATAACAGAACAATTAAAAAGCCTCACTGCATAACTGTAAAACAGACCAAAATAAAGTCATCTAATTGAGTCATGGTAACCTTAATGAAACATACAAATTTTAGTGAAAAATAAGTCAGAATACAGGCCAGTTTCATTCAGCCATTAAAAGCCCTTTCTGCTGCCATGAGGAATGCAGCAATTCACAAACTTGTACAATTTTATACTTCTAAGTTGGATTTTACCTTGGCCAAGAATTCCTCCAACTGCCATGTTAGAGGATGAATGAACCAGGTACTGGAGATAGCAGTTCAGTGGGAGCTCTCCTCATCAATGACTTCAGCCCATTGCTGCCTAATTCAGCTTCTAAAAGGGGGACTAAAGATTTCATTGTAAATCAGGAGAAATTCATTGCATATCTGTAACGAGACTCACGTAGCAAGGCAGAAGAACTGTCAAATCTTCAGGAAAACAGCAGGGTAGATGATACTCTTTGTCTCCAGCAGAGTTTCAGCCTGAAAGTTGCAAGCTAGACTGCATGAAACAAGTGCTCTAGTCCATACTGACTTCAGCTATGAAAATTAGCAGCATCTGTATCAGCTGCAGGTAGGGAGTTAATGCCTCTCAGCATGGCTGTGCCTGTAATATAGAAAAAGGGGAGTTTTATGCTGTATCTGGGAAGTTCAGCAGAGTCAGGTGTGGAGAAAGTTTGTCTTTCCTTTTCTCTTGTCATTCTTAAAACTTACCTTCTTTCTTACTATTTGCTGTTTTGAATTTAGTACAAGAGAAATTTTGGCTATTCATAGTTCTACTGTAATACCTGTGGTGACATTTTAGAGGGAAATTGCCTGGTAGGAGAAAATGAAAAGGAAGTATAATCAGGGCTTTTTTTTTCCTCCTTTTTTCTTTAATGGAAATGGGTTTGCTGGCTGTATGCTGGTTTCTAAAAGATAATGACAGCCTGGCAGCTTAAAGAAAACAGGTCTTGACAGCACACCAAACATTTTGTACGAGTTTGTGTCGTATAAAGTACTTTCGTACCATCTGTGCTCCAGCAACAAAGGATTGCTCTGTCCCAGGCAGAACCTTTTGTCTCGGCATAGGCAAAGGAGTCAATGGAGCCAAATAACAGATTTATAAACTTTGTCTCATGCTGGATGTGTGTAGTGTCAGCTTCTCCTGTAAACCCTCTCTGTATTCCCAACTTCCTACAGTCTGTCAAGAGCTGCAGCACAGCTCAGCAGAAAGGCAGGAATGCAGAGAACTATGAGTTCTGCTGTTATGTTAGTGCCACTTTCTGTTTAATACTGCCTTGACTTGCTGAAGAGAAGAAATAACATAAGCAAAAGACTGGAGCACCTCCCATATGAAGACAGGCTGAGAAAGTTGGGGCTGTTCAGCCTGAAGAAGAGAAGGCTGCGTGGAGACCTCGTAGCAGCCTTCCAGTATCTGAAGGGGGCCTGCAAGGATGTAGGACTCTTCTTCACAGTCTGTAACGACAGGACAAGGGGTAGTGGGTTGAAACTTAAACAGGGGAAGTTTAGATTGGATATAAGGAATAAATTCTTTACTGTAAGGGTGGTGAGGCACTGGAATGGGTTGCCCAAAGAAGTGGTGAGTGCTCCATCCCTGGCAGGATTCAACCCCAGGCTGGACAGACCCTTGGGTGACATGGTTCAGTGTGAGGTGTCCCTGCCCATGGTGGGGGAGTTGGAACTAGATGATCTTTCCAACCTAAACCATTCTATGATTCTGTACGCGTATAGGTATGTATAAATTCACAGATATTTATTTATGCTTGCAGGGACTTTATGCAAGGTGGCAAAAGAAAATCATAATATTCTTTTAGGGCACCCATCTGTTTCAGTGTATCAGCATTGATGTTTTAAGAAGAAATCCTTTTTTGACCTCTTTTGACTTGTCTAGTGTCCTCTTTTGTGCCTTCTAACTTTATCTCAAATTCATAAAGTGGATGACACCAGACAGTTACGCAAAACCTGTTTCCTTTGCCCTGATAAATTCATGAAGGTGAGTATTGTACGACTTCCTAGTATTCCACACAGCCACATATCTCCCTCTCTGCCCTGAGAAAAGTAACTATGTTTACCCGGTTTATTTTCTGACTTCAAAGTTTTACACTGTTGCACATTGCAGCACTGAACAGGGATCTGAAGATTGCCTGCTTCCTCTTGCTTAAAGATGACAGAAAACTGCACATTCAAGCCCAGTACATCAAATGCATGTCCTGGATGATGGGATGACCACTGGAGCCAGTGCTCATCATCTGTTCATGTACATCCTACCTACAAGGTTCCCACCAAATGCTCTTTTAAAATTATTTCAATGTAAATGAGGTTGGCCTCAAAGTCTGGTAATATCTTGCCACTTCAATGGTTTTGCAGTTCTGGTCTCACAGTGAGAAAGAGCATTGCTTCCTCCGCTGCGCCAGAAAAAGCTAATGCGGTGGTCTGACAAAGCTAACTATTTGGTTAAACAGGCACAGAGGAATCAATTATCTACAAGGTGTTTCAGAAAAAGAGCAACTGAAAAATAAAGCAGAAGATAGGATTACCACTTGAAAGTCTTGGCTTAATTTGGTAGTTTCTAGAGTAGCCAGTCATACATGAAGCACATAGGATTCTTCCAAGTTTCCCCTGTGGTTTCTTTGGGGAAAAGCACAGAGAGCAGACGCTGCAGGTAAATGAGGTGTGTTTCATTTTAGATGCCTATGAAAGCAAGGCACTTTTAGGTTAGATTTCTGTAAAATCCCTCTCTGTGGGAAAGGTCATATCATAATGCTTCCTTCCCTGCCTCCTGCAGCATTTCATAAATCCTTCTCTGCAGGAAACTGCATGTTTCAGCTGTCGTGTTCTAAAACCTCTCAACTGCTATAAATTTTAACTTGACCATAATATACCCAGTCTTAACTATTTCTTTCAATAAAGCATATTTTCTAACTCTCATATCTAAAAATAAGATTTCTAAATGTCATGTTTCAGTAATGAGTGAAATAGCATTATAATTATACTTATGTTATGAAAATAACATTATAGTTGTGTTTCCTAAAGAGATGGAAAACCAAGCCAAATAGCCTGATACAGAAGGCAGTTTCACGGAAAAATTACTCTTCAGAATGTTCATTGCACCTCCTATTGTTTACTTATATTAAAACTTGAGAACAAGAGTCCTGATATACAATAATAATACAATAATAAAAATTCAGGTGTATATCTACTATAAATTATATGTTAAAAATGTATCTGCGAATTCAAATAAGCCACTCTTTTGCAAAACATCAGATACACCTAAAACTGTCTTTTCAGGGCCTTTGAGTCTTTGGAACCTATTGCCTAAACCAAAGTTCACATTGAAGACCTGATTCTGCAGCAGGCATACCAGGTCTATCATAGAGGAAACATAAGCTGCTACATTTTTGTGCCTAGGACCAATTTCCTCCCCTTCTTGGCCTTGAGTATAACCTAGTCCTGTAAGTCCAGCTGTATTTAAGGAATGTTCCAATTTAAAATTTACTTAGGTCATGAACACACAGAGGAGGAATCAGGAATTTTCTTGTTGCTCAAAACAGAGAAGAGTGATGTGTAAGAGATGGTACACCTCCCTTCAGGCTGTTACCTTTTCCCTAACCTAGCTTGTTGAGGTAGTTGAGCACTCCATTGCAGTGCTCAGATTTTCCTGGGCACATTGTTCTCTTTCGGGACCACCTGATCTTCTGCACTTTGCAGGTACCAGGAGCAGTCTCCCTTGTGCTTCAGTCCAAAAGCATCAGTTCTAAGGGACACCTCATGCATTTCAGTGACGGCTTTAGTCAGAATGTGTCCACAACAAAAATGTAAACCTTCTGCCTGCTAACAGCAGAGGAAGCTGTTCTGCAGATTCCTCTACTGCCTGGCATGCAGTCACTGAAAATGTTGGCAAAAAGTCTTTCTCAGGGCTGAAGTAAAAAAGGATTTCTATTGTCTCAGTCACTTCTGTTCCTCCTCTCCTTCTCCCTCTTTCCCAGAAAAAAAAAAAACAAACACCCCCCCGCCAAAAAAAAAAAAAAAAAAAAAAACCAAACAAACAAACAAAAAACAAACAACAGAAACCAAAGAAAACCAAACCTTCTAACTGAGGTGGTGTTCCTTTGAAGGGGACATTGGCTGCTGATGGATAGACTAGATATGGTCATTTCACCTCCATTCCTGACCCGTAGTCTGAAATCCTATTCATCAGCTTCTCACTATTTCACCTTAATCCCATAAATCAAATATTTGAGCATTAAAAGTATTAATCTCATTTGGCAAGGGATGTGAAAGATAACAGGAAGGGATTCTACAGGTATGTAGCTAGTAAAATACAGACTAGGGACAATGTAGGCCCTCTCCAGAAGCTATCAGGAGAACTGGCAACCCTGAATTTGGAGAAGGCTGAGGTTCTGAATGACTTCTTTGCCTCAGACTTCACTGACAAATGCTCTGACCACACCATCCAAATCTTCTAAGGCAGATGCAGGGACTGTGAGAAAGACAACCCTAGGTCCACCATAGGAGAGGATCTGGTTCAAGACCATCTTAAGAACCTGAATGTGCACAAGTCTATGGGACCTGATGAAATCCATCCACGGGTCCTGAAGGAGCTGGCAGATGAAGTTGCTAAGCCACTGTCCATCATATTTAAAAAATCATGGCAGTCAGGTGAAGTCCCCGATGACTGGAAAAAGGGAAATATAACCCCCATTTTCAAGAAGGGGAAAATGAATGACCCGGGGAATTACAGACCAGTCAGTCTCACCTCTGTGCCTGGCAAAATCTTGGAGCAGATTCTCCTAGAAAGC
>JAOSLQ010020409.1:0-13452 GCA_025629905.1 Lorius lory
GGTACTGCAGGTAACGAACGGGTGCCGGTGGCAGCTCGGCTCCCGGCCCTCGTCACCCCGCGATGGTCATTACAGACTGCTCCCGAAAAGGGTCTTGAAAACCAAAACTGATGCAGCAATGGACATGTTAAAGGAGTTTAAAGCACTTGATGGCAAAACCGGGATACGTTTCTCCTAAAGCATCTTTTCAACCGGTACTTAGCTGGTGCTTAGCTAACCTTAAAACCCTGTGCAACTTCGTGTTACTAGCCAGAAATGCTCATCACAGCCTTTCCAGCCTGAGAAGTAGCTTCCAGCCCTACTGCTATGGACCTTAAAAGGGAAAAAATACACATTACTGGCGAGTTACATAGTATGCATAGCAAAGCTGGCTACTTCATCATACACTCCAGTGATTTCTCAGGTTGCAATGTGCTGCAAAGCTTAGGTCTAACTGGTTATCTGTGAAATACTGAATAATTTTAATGCCTGTTTGAACAAAATTATCATTTTTCATTCCATTTGGTATGCCATTAGATTATACATTTTCTGTTTTATTTAGCTCTAGGTCCTGAATTCTGCAACTTAACTCCTCAGAGTAGTCTCCCTGGTCACTATTAAACAGCTGCTATATTTTAACTTGCAGCGAATTATACTTTCCTTGTATCTGTATCACATATGAATACATAAAGGCCTTCTGGTTAAAGCCACAAAGCAGTTCTACTTAAACATAAGATAATCTGTCACCTCAATGAACAAGTATGGTTAATACTGTTTTGTGGGTTTGGGTTTTTTTTCCTTACCAATGCACCTAGCATATTTACCATTTGAGCTTAAAAGCAGAAAAATGTTTTGTATCCCAGGTTGTAAATACAAATGATCACTTTGGGGAGTTTGAGAGAAAGAATGTGCCTTTAAAAGAATACCAAGTACAGTTTTGCTCTGCAGTTGTTTCAAGTGCTACCTAAAAATAATAAATAGAATTGAAGAGTTTCAGTTCTTAAACTAGTTTTTGAAAAATAGCTAATGAGAGGACATATGCTAAGAGACAAGTGCGGTTAGATACAGCTATCAGTTTAAAGGTACTGGTAATAGCCTAACCCTTTTATCTACCCAAGTGCTTTTCAGAGTGTGACAACGTTTGTTTCACAGATGGTGAGATAGCAGCTGAAGAGTTAACGCTGCCTTCTTTTCACTTTACCCTGTAAACAGTCTTAACTATTTCAGCAGCCAGGGGGAACTGTTTTGATACTGTGCTGTTTGCTAATATGCCTGTATTTTCAGCCTTTACATACAGTAGCAGGATGTTTTGTTTAGCCTTCTGCATAGTTTAAGCTGTAACCAGTTTAAAACAAACAAAAAAACCCCACAGTTTACTCACAGTTGGTAACTACAGTATACTGATACAGCTTGTGACAAAGGGGAGGGAGGTGGAAACCCCAAACCTTCCTGTGGTCTTTTTATTGCAACAGCAGGTTTGTTTCCTAAGCAAAAATCTCCAAAGAGACTGTTATTAGAGATGTATGTTACAGTATATGTCATAGCGTTCAGTTCCACCCAGTTCATGGTTTTATGCACCCCCCAAAAAAGGGCAATTTTGCTTAGACAGTATGTCTCCCCATGTTTTCAGTGATATCTATGCACAGTTGATGCATTTCTGTTGACACCTGGATTACATCTAGCAACAGAAGGGGTTGAAGGATTTATCACCACAAGTCAAGTATTTTGGCCAAAAATCTGACTTCAAAAAAGTAAAAAGAGGGACATTAAGGCACAGTATGTATTGTTTATTTGTTCACTAAGGCTCTGTTTCAGTATCTTTGGAATTCAGAAAGCATATTATATTTTCATCCCTGTACAGTTCTACAGCAAGGGGAAAGCTAGGGAGAAAGGAGGAATCATGTACAGTGAAGAAAATTCTTATAGCTTCTGCATCTACAGCCTTAGTGACATTGTTTCAGATGCATTTCAAACCCCAAAGCCAGCTTACAGATGTGTGGCTGCTTGGATTCAGAATTTAGCTCAAATGCCCAGACTGCATTCAGTCAAATATGTAATTGTGTTTAATGTATGCCTGTCTAAAACCTACACATAAGACATCCTGAAGGAAAGTTTAACCTTCTTTCTTGTTGATTTGTTTTTTTGCTGCTTCTGCAGGAAACTATGCCCCAGACACCAATATTTTCCAGCATGCTTGGTTCCAGTTGTAGTGGGCAAGTGCAGCCAGATATGGGGGAGAGGTGTGTAGACCCTGTTTATCAGGATGGGAACCTTGTTTCTGGATCACTGGAGGCCTTGATAGAGCACCTGGTGCCCACCATGGACTATTATCCAGATGTAAGTAGCCACTGAAGGGGTTTATTTTTCTTCCCATGGTTTTCCTGCATTAGTATCTGTATCAGTTAGCATAAAGAAATTCTACTTCCATCTGATTCAAGATTAAGATGTAGGCTAAATATGCATTTATTTTACTTGCAATATCCATTCACTAAAGATGGTGCTCAATGGGGATACTCTCTGTTTTTAAATGAAAACACTTGTTAGAAAGATAAAGCTGTGTTAAAGCCAAGTGGGTGCCTTAAGAACCAATTAAAAGCAGCATTAGCCACAAAATTTTCAATCTCTCTAAGCTGCTTTAGCTCTAATGCAGCCAAGATTAACTACTAGCCAGTTCTTACCTAGTGAAGCAGACCTGAAATCAGCTTAAGTTTTGTTGTTTTATTGCTTGTTTTGGGTTTTGTTTTCTTAATTCTATGCATCTCTTAGGCCATCAGGAAAAGAAAAAAAAATAATTAAAATGCTTTCTTTCTCAAGCCTTTTTAACAGGCTGGTACTGTTATATGTGTATGTATGTTTCTAAGCCTGAAGATGATTCAGCAACTGATTAAACATCCTTAGTGCAGTCCCCTGAAGTAAATACCATTTATAACTCCAGGGCATGCAGTGAGATTCTGAACCGAGGATATTATTAAGAGAGCACTTGATCGCTTAAAATTAACAACTCTCACCGATGGGTACAAGGGATATTTAAACACGTTGCCAAAGATCAGAGAGGTTATATAGCCTGTGTTCCATTTGAGCTCTGAAAAAGTGGTAGCTATGGCAGAAAAATCCCATCTCTTTGTAAAGGCTAACAAGAGTTAGCAAATTGAAATCACTGTTAACATGTATGCTGGACTTAACACTTGTCATAGCGAGCCATGCTATATGTTGTATGTTTCTCAGTCCAGTTAGTGGAGAACTTTTTACTGTGGTTTCACATCAGTCACAATAAAAACCCTCCAAGGTCCCATGTATGCACCACTCATCTTCATAAAGAGACTCCACATAAGAGTGTTCATTGGGTATAAGCAGGAGAATTGCCAGCTATCATCAGTAGAAGATTAAAATAAGCAAAACCAGGAGATTTTAATATTCCAGTTCAAAAGTAACCCTAAACATTTCATCTAAATATTGCTAAGATACAATTTCACTACCTTTGACAGATGCTTTGTACTAAGCCCTTCATAAGACACAGCAGGATAACCATTGTTAGCCACTGTCAGCTCCCTACCCCCAAATACAAATTGTAGAATAGATGTGCAGAAGAAAGCAACAGGTAGAGCTAGTATGGTATACCACTGGGCAGCTGTAGTTAAGTCTTCCAAGGAGTCCATTCCCATTTTTTATGTGCTCCTAGAATATAGTTACTTGCTGCTTGGATTTCTGGAGTACAGCCAGTATTTTTAAGTAGCTGCTAATACACATTCCTTATTGTCACTTGTAACATAAGATCTATTTATAACACAACTACTCTGAAAATGGTTCCAGAAGGTGAGCGTTACTTAAGGGGTCTACAATGTATTTTGGAATGTTACTGGTTTCCATAGTGCTATCCCACACCCCATGCAAGGGAACACTGCAAACCAAGCATTCATGGACCCCACCCCCAGAGGCTGCAGTTTAAATAGACAGCAAGCTGACAGCTGAGAGAGATACAACAGAAGCAATTAAGGGAACTCCAGGGAAAAATAGATAGAAAACAGCATTAAGGGAAATTCATCTCCTTTACACCAGGACACATTCTTTTAGTTAAATCAGATCACCCAATTTAGCTGAAAGGATTAATTATAAAAATGAGTAGATAAATAAGCTTTGAGCAAAGCTTATTTTATGTAAACAGAGCATATAACAATATGAGGAAGGAGCATTTGAGTTACCGTTAAATCCAATGCTTAGAATTAATATCATGTTCATTTCTATTTTTAGGGAAGTTGCCACAGAGGGTTAGAGTGGTAGCCATTTAAGCTGATACACTCAGAAGAGTAGCCAATACTCGTGTACTCAAGAGAAAGGTACAAACACCACTCAGTCTCATGTCTCTGGCTACACATGCCAAGAAAGGTAGCAAGGCACCACCAATTAATTCACACCAAAAGAAGCTATTGCTAACAGTAGCAGAGGTTACTTTAGTTTCAGAGTGACATATCCGTAAGTTGCAGTACTTGTCCAAATTTTAGGATTAGTACATCTGAGCACAAGGCTTAGAAGGCATTCTCGCCTGTGTGGACGTGCAGCTAAAGATCACAGGAACCTTCCAGACAGGGAGAAAAAAAAAGGGGGCGGGGGAGAAAGCAAATACAGAGTATCTTTCTCTGCTGGTTACACACGCAAAACAAGAATGTATTTGCCATGTTGGCAGAACACGAGACAGGCGAAGGGGGGATGGGAAAGATAAGGGCCAACGTTTGTGTCCTGTTCTTTGGAGGCTTGTTTGTCTACAGGGACTTGTTCAGCACATCGAAAAATGTATACTCATGAGACAAAGGAGTTCGGGAGGTTAGGAATGGAATGTACCAGTCTACAACCCTTGTGCCCAAGCAAAAAAAAAACTGTTTCAAGAAAATATTTCACAAACACAAAGTTCCAGAATGAGCAGAGAGTGCACAAAGAAAACATTTTTCTTTCTTTTCCCCCCCTCTTCAAGAAGACATGAAGACATCAGTGCATTCTTCGGGCAGAGAGTAACAATTCCTTCTTTAGCCTTCTGCATTTGCACTCTCTCTCTTTTTTTAAATATAATTCAGCTCATCTCTTAGCAACAACTTCAGGCACTAGAGGAATCTGGCTTCTTATTCTCTTGTAAAGCACAAGCCCTTTTGTGTCAGTTTATGTTGTTCCAAGTGCAAAAAGGATTGTTTTTTTCCCTCTCTTCCCAAATACCTGTCACTTCTGTAGGCTAAATAAAGCTTAATTTCCAATCTCATAGCTTACAGAAGTATTTTTAATAATTCTTTGTCAAACCAGCTAGCTTCATAGCTAAATTTCCTTCTCCAAACCATCATCTTCATGATTAAGGAACTGCCTATGAGAGAGGGTAGATTTTTACACTGTTAAAACATTTAGCCTATATGTATACAGTAGTAAAGGCGCAACAAATCACAGAAGTCTTTGATCTAATATGTGATATTAGTATGAAATATGTGATATTAGTATGAAATATTTCCTATCCAAAACAGCTGTGTTCGTAACCCCCGAGACCTACCACTAAGCTGAAATGTATGGCTTAGTTCAGACTGAATTTTCTTTATTAGATAGGGAATGCTTATTAGCAGAGAGACAAGGAGATAGAGGTTGATACTGCTGTCAGACCTATAATTTTTAATTTGATTCTTAATTGCAGTTACTCCTTGTCTATGACAGCATAAGCAATAAAAGTATCACACACACACCCCCAATTAGATACCAATATATTGTAAACCAGCATATCTAGATTGACCACAATGGAACAATTTTGTTTTCTGAAGTACTGAACCTAGTTCCAGTTAAGTGACTTAAAAAATTGATTGAAAATACAGCAGATGGGTTGCAGAAGCAATAATAATTTGTTTCTGAAACATAATAGTCCAGTGTTGTCTGGAAAAAACATAACATGGGTCCAGTACAATTATTACAGACTACAGAGAGACATTAGCAAGCCTAAAATGGAAGGGATGCACTTTTGTTGCCATATATATGATCTTCCTGCAGCTTGCCAGTTTGGCACTTCTTTGAAGATCATGTGAAACATTATCAAAACTAAATAAAATCTCAGGCCATCTGGGTCATACTTTTCTTGCAGTATAACAATAGGGAAATGATACTCTGAGTGGGCCTTTCTCAGAGTCACCCTGAGATAAACACTGTCCCACACCACATAAACTTCCACCAAGGAAACCAACACTAGAATTAGTGTGAGAAGCAAAATTATATCTTTCCTTAAAAGAATGTGTTCCAGCTTATCAGAGCAAAGGTCACTGGAAGAGCAGTGTGCCTTAAGCTGTGGTTCCCTGCTACTTACACGTGCAGGCACCTTTCAAAAAGGCTTCTAAACTCCCAAAACAAGAATGTGGGGAAGGGATGAAAGTATCAAAGTTTGTTTTGTTGTTTTTTTTTAATTCCCAATCTCTCAAATGCAAAATACAGTACAAGTGAGGGCTGCTTCATGTTTCCAGAACAAATTTTCACACAACCCAGTGACAGCTGACTCACCCAACAGCTGTATTCTTTCTCCCGATAGCCCAGACTCACAATTTTAAGTTCAGGGACAGCACCAATAGAAATGAACATGGAAGCTGGCTACGAAAACCAACAAAGGATAACCAGGTATAATTTAACACACAAAACCAAACAAAAACACTCCAATCTCACCCCACCCAAAAGAAAAATCTCACAGCCCAATACTGTTCTTTCTGTTGTTTCATTCTGATTAGGAATTTTATCAGTTTAGGGATCATGCACATATACATAAGAATTAAAGATCTAATGCATAGTCTGATAATACAACCAAGTCCCCTTCTGTGATTCAGGTTAGCTCTTCAACCTAATTTTATGCCCATAACACACCACATACACTATTGTAGATGCTTATAAATCTTCTCTAAAGCTGATACAATGTCATAAACTCTTTTCAGATGCAGGTGTAAGAGCTACACTGATTTTCTTACTAAAATTAATGAACTGCATTTTTTTTGTCTTTGAAATGTAAAAATAAACTCTCAAATTCTGTAGTGACACAAACAAAATACCAAACAGAAGCCCAGTTTCTCAAATTTTCACAATATACCCTTGTATAGGGATATTAGCAACCATGCTATCAAGAAGGATGGCCATTCTGTCAGTGTCCTGCCACTGTCCTCGCCACATACTCAGTCATTAAAAGCCTGGTTGTTAGATGGCCCCAGATGTCCATTATTTGTAAGCAGAAGCACTACTCAGGTACCTGACCCAAACTGTCCATCCGGCTAACCCTTCTCAGTTCCTCTATTCATAAACAATAGAAAAGGCAAAGACTATGGATTAACTCCAGTTTTCATTGTAGAGAATGAATGCTACTCCTTATTTAATACATAAAACACAGTGCTAATTAGATTTTCAAATCAGAATGAGCATTTTTAAATGTCTTCGCTGTATCACACTCCAATGTTCTTTCATTACCTTCTTCCACAAGCTCAGGACAGAGCTGGATGTTTAATAGACACACAATTGGTCTATTATGCTACTCACTCAGTCCCAGAACACTCTTTTAGTTATTTTTATTTATTTTGTTTAAAAGAACATGTCCTTTTTCCCCTTCTGATATTTGGAGGATTTTAATGCTAAATTTATATTATAGGGCACACTGAGTACTAAAGAGGTAGAAACATTTTTCATTAATAACACATTTTATTGTGATTAGAAATAAACCCCATAACAATTTTGGTGTCCTAAAGATACTATGATTAATTACAAGTGTGTTTTAGAGACTGCAAGCGGCAGAATTCAGTAGCTAATAGTAGAGATGCCATTTTTTAGACCACTGGTCATAGCTTTTAGCTGTCTCAATTTACTTGCCCAGTCCAAGGTTGTATACATACACATTGACTATTTATATGCATACTTGGTTGCGGCCTGCCAAATCACATTTCTAGAAACACAGTGCAAACTAACAGTACACACTGCAAACATAACAAAGGTTAATTGAAATTCATTGTCAAAGAGATCCCCTACAATTCTTAGATCTCCAAATTTTGTCAAAAAGCCTACAGGAAAAACTGAATTGCTTATGAGATACTACAGTCATTACTCAGCAGTTACATTCAAATACAGAAGCCTAATTTCAAACACTGTAGCAAGAGTAGGGCATGATGTCATTGTCACTTCAACAAAATTGTCCAGAGAATGATTCAGAATGCAATGCATTACAGTTTTTAAAATACAAATGGAGAGGATATTTCTAATGAGAAATAATTAGTAGCGTTTATTAGCAGTGTTCATGCTCAAAAGGCTCTGAAACAGGCCCCAAATAAGTAAAGCTAAGCTTAAAAATGAATTACTGTCATATGGCCACAATCTAAGCTAAAGCTTGTGTCAGTGATTGTGGGAAAAAAGGAAGAAAAAAACCTCATAGATGAAGAAATTACAGCTGTGGTTTGGAAGACACATGAAGCAGTTTTCTGCAGCTCAGTGAAAAACAATTACTCTTAAAGAAACAAAGCAATACAAATTGTGGCATTCAAGAGGCACAGCACCCTGCACTGGATATATTTCATTTGTCTTTTTGGTGAACAATGACTAGTTTGGCATTTTAAAGGGAAATAATTTGGGAATCTGAAAACACCACAGTTAACAGCGCTGAAGCCTACAGCAGTTCCTTTTAACAGACCTAGGAAAGACCACCATGTCCCTGGAGACAGGAAAAAAAAAAATATTAAAAACTTAAATGAAAGAAAGTTACATTTATGGTTTCTGGAATAGTTTATCCAAGGAAGACAGATTATTTTGGATAAAGTTATTCAACTTATTTTTCTTTCTACTTCCACAGAGGACATACATCTTCACTTTCCTTCTGAGCTCACGAGTCTTCATTCACCCACATGAGCTCCTGGCTAAAGTGGGACAGCTCTGCATTAAACAGAAGCAGCAGCTAGAAACGGGGATTGAGGCAGAAAAGGTAAATGAACAATTATGTCCCTCAGCTGTGCTACTGTTGTTTATTTCTCACTCCCTCTCTCATTGTAAAGCTGAATAAACTGATAAAGAATAAATTGAAATTGTAATTGGCATGCATTGCTGGGTGCAATTCCATTTGGATCTTTTGTCCTGGAGTACTGTTCCTTCTTTGCTAGCCACAAACATAGGCTATGTACTACCTTACCAGTTGGACACAGTGGCTGGAAATACAACTTTGCTGCAGGTCGGTGGTGTGGACTGGTACAATGTGTGTCTGCCATGAAACTTGCCCTGCAAGTCATTTCACACTTTTGAGCTTTCACCAAGTTAGGTCTTTCTTGAATCTGATTCTCCTTTCTCCAGTCCCTTTCAGCATCCTATCAGAGTTGAGCGCCCTACTATAGGTTATTGGTGTAGTGTTTTTCAGCTGGTGTGAAAATAAACCAGAATTACCTCTTACAAAAATTAAGGTATGCACTACTTAAAATGGTAGCCTGTGCTGACCCATATGACTATGCAGTTTTACTACAACCAATTAAACCAAACTGGGTAAGTTTACGATATGCACTTCAATACACATTTTCCATAATGGTGAGACTTAGATGGATTTTAGGGCTTTTTGACTGAAATTGAAGTAACAGAATAGTCCAAGCTGGGATGCAGATAAGAGCAACAGAAACAAGGATGAAATCAGCAAGTACTTAAAGACCTAAATTGTTCAAATCCCAGGCATGCTTTGGATCTATTCTTCTATGGTGAGAAATTACATCCTCACATTCCTAATTTTCAGCATATTGTTATCCCATTTTGTTTTCTCCTTGCTGTATCACTACTCTTGAGTAGGAACTACAAAAAAATAACTCTGTGGTTTGGCAATACAGAGCTTCTGACAGCAGTACAGACATCTCTGTCTCCCTTACTGTTCCTGGCATGTAGTCTTTTATTATGTTACAAAATTACTCCATAGGGAAAACTAACCACTTAGAGCAAAATTACTTTCATACAGGTCAGTCCCCTGATCAATTCACAGAATAGCTATATAACTTATGGTGTAGGTGCTGGTAAATTCAAGGGGTTTGGTACAGAAGTTGCAAGAGCCACTGCATCCAGCTTTGTACACAGAAGTCATAACTATTCTTATTGTCACTGCTGAACTAGTTCATGACTGAGCAACCTCAAACTGACACTAAATTGTAATGGTTCCTCAGCAACAGGTGACTAAACAACAGAGGAATTTATAAGAGATGCTGGGACCACATGAATCATGCAATGGGTAAAGTTGTAGACATATGAAGACAACTGCTGTCAGCAGCTAGTGTCAAAATACATCTATAAAATACTTGGATTTAAAAATAATGGGATAAGATGAAACTTTTGTGAATAACGATGCACTTACAAGACTTTCAAATGAAAATCGTATCTGGGGACTAAACCACACAGCTGTTTAAAGCTATTAGTTGTAAAGTAGTATTATTCTGGCTTTTCAGCAGATTTTTTAAAAATCATGGCTTCCACTTTGAAAAGGCTGTGGAATAGAGCAGCTCGTACTCCAAACACCCACACTCTTACAACTTTTGCTGACAATTTGGAAATGGGCCTACAGGAAAACCAACAAACAGCAGGGTCACAGTAAAACATGAGTGTTTGTGAGGCTGCTTTAATTTACATGCTTTGCTGGCTGCTTTTCCTACTATGCCCTTGATCCCTTCCTACCCCCTTAATATAAACTGTAACGTTTTTCCTGCCCACTAAACACAAAATTCTTGGAAAACACTACATAAGCTTCTGACATTCCTCTCAAATGACTACTTTGATGTCCTCTACTGCAAACACCTGTATGTCTTACAGAAAAGTTCAGCCACTAGTATTCACAAACATTTGTTTTTCTATCTGGCAACAAATAAAAACTCATTTCATATGCAGCATAGAAATTCTCAACTCCAGACACTCTGTGTATTCGTAGTCATAACCCATTAAAGTATCATCAGCTACCAGCACCTTCTAATTAAGTGACTCCGTAGCAGGAAATAGCTGGCAAAAGCAGTTAAAGCAGCTCTGATCACTTCTGACAGTGTTTGCTTGCTCAAGTCTCTTAAGATGGGGAGCTGGCTGACTTGCAGTCCATAAGAGCTGGAAAAGTGGCGAGCGGCCAGGTTTTGAGGTTACACATCACAATACTTATCATTTGTTTCTTTTTGACATTACTGGCTAGTCAGAGAGTCCTACAGAACACAATCCAGAGAGAAGTATATTGAAAAGAAAAACACTCTGGGATGTCATGGAGCCTGCTCAAAGCTCCTTTGGCCACTCATGAAAAGGAAGGGTCTCATGGTTTAAGGCTTCAATTATAATATACAAGTCAGAAGTTAAGCATGACCATAAAGGATAAAATTTAACTCCCCGTAAGTGCATTAGAGATTGGAAAGAACCAAACTAGACCGTCACAGGAAAAAAAAACCCACTTGCATAGTATTATTCAGTGGAAAAACCTGTTGTTAAAACTGTGGTGCATAATTTCTGCAGCGAGGGTATTTTTTAACTCAAAAATTGAAAAAGTAAGAAATAAAACAAGAAAATAAAAATTAACTTCTATTAACCTTGTCTTGGGATACATAAGTCCTATCAAAAACATTATGATTTCCCTTGAGTTTTGACACCACTAAGTGCTCCTTTTTAAAATCAAAAATCAAAACAATACTTACAACTGGGTCATTGTCATTAAACCTCCCTTTCTGACAAGCACAGTACTGCAATTGCAGTCCTTTCTAATTAGTAGTTATTTCTTGGTCCTGTCTGTCTTGTCTCATTCAGTACAGAGTTGATCCACAGTACTTAGTAGAAGTATTTCCCTTCTCAAAGAAATATTTATGGGAAAAGTATTCCCACAGACTTTAGAGAACTCTTTGTCAGGGCTCACAAGGAAGCTCACATCTGCGGTAGGACTACAGAAAGAATAGGTTGGTAGGTTTGTTGCAACCATGGCAAAAAGGAAAATGCGTGCTGCTACCCACATATCTGTGTGATTTTTATCTAGGCTATTACAAATTACATGCATCGAGCCTGTCACACTGCTTTGGGTTTCATCAGAGTGTACATGAAACAGGAAACTCATCTTTTACTTTACTGATGTTTTATAGCATTGCTCTCAGAAAGCATACCTTATTTTCATTAACATTAAGAGCATTTGATAAAACATTACACCTTTTTACATCTGAAGAGTAATTACACGACAAATAACATTGTTTGCAGTTTGTCTTACAACAGATGTCTAGCTTTCCATCATGATGGAAGAAGCAAATCCTAGCAACTCATGAGCAGATACATAAGATAGGAGGTTAGTGTTCATATAGAGATGCTTGTCATGGCCTAAGGACAGATTTTGGAACTTTCCTGCCCCCATCCATCCCTTTTAAGTTTCAGAAGTTAAAAAGAAAGTCTAGTTTGGATAATTAATACCAAAAATCTGTTCCATAGCAGCTTTTGATAAACGAAAGTAGAGTATGTGTATACTTGTTAACTTAATCGAAGCAAACCACATTGGTTGGCTAATTAATTCTCTGTCACCATCTACAGATTATTCTTTTAGTAATGTCAGGCTCCATACATTCCTTAGCAAAGAAATATAAATTGTATTTTCCCCACGGCCAATGACATGTAAATTCAGAGGACAGACAATTATAATCTGGAACTCTGTCCTATACTGTTCAGAAATACCCTGAATGTGGGCTCCACAGAAGTGGCATAAGCAGACACTGCTTTGCAAGAATGTCTGCTGCCAGAGAAAGGTGATGATTTCATTTGCCCTTGCTACACAACTATTCTGTGCTTCTCTCACAAAGAGGACAAATTAATGCTGTCAATAAAAACAGGAAAAGAATGCTAGCAGAGTGCAGTTTGCTGTTGTGAGAGGAAAAAAAAATAATAAAAGGGCAGGAAAATTCCCTTTAGGCTTACAAGGAAAACTGGCTCATTTTCAGATTGGGGATTCAGGTGTGCATGGTTTAACTTCAGAGTTCTTATCAATCATTATTGATATTGCACTGACTATATATAAGTGAGATGTAAAGAAATGCAAAAAGATTAGCTTAGTTTGGTTGACTTTTGATTTTGATCAAATAAACTGGGACAATACCATGATCAGATGATGTTTTAGCAGAAGTTCCTACGAATTCTTGGAACACAGTCTCTATTTGTCTTAAAAGAAAATACACCAGTTTCCTGTAGTGACACTCATATGCTAAGTCACCTTCTGTAAATCCCTAGGAGTGCAATAAGGAAAGCACACTGTGCATGGGGGAAGGAACTGCTGTGTAGTGGAACTTCTGTAACTTGCACAAGTGGGAAGGTAAACACAAATGAAAGCTTCCTCTTTTTCTTCAGTGCATCACAAACTGGGTGGAAAGATAAATACAACCCGAATTAAGTTTTGATTCTTCTTGTTTGTTAAAGTGTTCTTAGCACTCATACTCACAATTTTACACGAGTACTTCCTTGGATTTACTGATGCTGCTATTGTTAGCATAG
>JAOSLQ010020409.1:36671-47768 GCA_025629905.1 Lorius lory
CCTGCTCTTGCAGGGGGGTTGGACTAGATGATCTTTTGAGGTCCCTTCCAGCCCTTGGGATTCTGTGATTCTGTGAAACTGTATATTGTAAACCATGAGTAAGTTTTTTGATTAACTGATTTAATTTTACATGTCAAAGTTGCTAATAAGCTATGCCACAACCTGCAATGCACTATTAGAGCCAAGTATTTTCCTGCTGTAAGTGTTCTACAGATTGATTGTTAGCAGTGAAACAGTCTTCCCCACAGATGCACTCAGTAAGGCATGCATACAGAATCCAGTACCAGGCAGCAGCAAAACGCATCCGAGGAGATTCAATGCTTAAAATTGTTCTTACTACTACCATTGGGCTGCAAGTACCTTGCATTGACTTGACACAGCACACAGCCCGTACCAGTATCTCTGGCTTTTGTAATGAATGCCATCAGTGATGGTTGCCTATGCTCCTAACAAGCTGCCCAGCTGATGCATGCCTTACACCATGCAGTTATTGCAGTGGGCTGAACCAAGGCAGGAGAAAACCAGGGCTCAGCAAAGGCACTTGAAAGCTCAGCAGTCCTCAACTAATCAGTTGTGTCAATACCCGACGTTGATTTCTATAATTTCTAAGAGTTAACTATTTCTAAGAGTTCTGACTTCCTTTTAACTCTAACACATTCACTTCCACGTTTTGGCATGGTGAGCGAAAAAAAAAGTTTTCACTGGTTTCTGTTGACTGCATTCAGCTCATGACTTCTTTGATTACCTTCCAGCATCAACAATGCAGACCATTTCTGATCACACAGATGTGGGCAACTGACACTGTTCTCTTCCCTTGCCCTTGCTGATAAGCACAACCACCCAGTGGAAAATAGCAGAAGGCAAGAGACCTATCAGCATCAGCAACCTGCTGTGTTTCCAAAACATGGAAACTGGGACAACCGGATCCTTCTGGGGTAGTGGCTGACTGGTAAGAGCTGAGGTGCAGCTATGCTTACCACCTCTGCACTACCTCAGTGTCCATTCCAATACATGCCAAGCAGCATTGGTGTCAGTGAGAGGCATTTCTGATGCTTATGCTTGTGCAGCTGAGCCAGGACAGCAGGAGCAGCTGAAGTTTCAAGGGCTGGAGGCTCAGTAGCAAGTCCCACTTATGTCTTTACCCCAAATCATCATGCCTATGTATTAATCATTTCCTCTCTGGTACCTTATCATTTTTGTTAGGAACCACCAGACATCTTAAAGATAATGTCTGGTATAAGTTGAAGTTGTCTGGGAAACTAACTCTGTACTTTCCTATAGGGTCTAGGTAGATACTCACTTGAGATGGAAATATGAGCTGGTTGAACTTCTTGCTCCAAATAGTATTACCTGAACCCAGAGTGTCATCTGCCTTGTAAAATATTATTGTAAAAACTTATTTCAAAGAAACAGCTTAAAACAATTTCTAAAATGCAGAAATTCCATTTATTATATTGAGAATATAAATTGCAAGAGGTCTTGCAATGCATTCTCTTCACTCTAAGTACAATGCAGTACACTGTTCTCCACAATAAGTTACATAAAGGCAAATTTTATGTACATATAAAAAGGATCAGTGCCCAGAAGTATTTGCACAGCATATCTGCTATTCAGAAATCAACCATTTTTATCTTTAGTTGCCTTCAGAATTCTTGAAGCAAACTGAATTCATGAACAGGTCTTCACTACCTGGTTTGAGAAGAGTTTTCAACTCATTTCTAAATTCAGTGGAGACCATGCAAATGGTTTAACCACTGAATTAGCATTCTCAGCATTCAATCTATAAATACATGTAATAAAAATGAGGCATGCCATATGATAGCATATAAAACATGGAGAAAAATCACCTGCCCGAATTTAAACTGCTTATGCATCCCAAAATACCCAAAAAGAAAGTAGCAAAGTAGTAGTGCCATTGTACAAGGCACTAATGAGACAGCACAATTCTGCTTATGCATGCTTAAAATAAAGTGAGTAAGCAAAACCAAAACCAAAACCAAAAAACAACAAAAACAAACCCAACCAAAAAAAAACCCCAACCCTCCCCCCAAAAAGAACTAAAATGCCCTCAAATTGAAAAAGTGAAGAATAAAGTTAGTAAGATAATCAGTAGAACGGAGACCACTGTATGAGGAAAGACTGTAACTGCACTTACTTTTTCAGTCACAGAAACAGCTGACAGTATATGATGGCCTTTCCAAAAAACATATCAGGAAAATGCCAGAAAAAGAAAGCAAAGGACAATACTAGCATAATAGCAAATGAGCCTCTAATAAATTTATATGGGAATGAAAACATGGTTCCTCAACTTAAAAGGATGAGATGTACACACAGGACCTTTGAATAAGGAGGAGTGGAGCCAAAAATCTTTAAACAAATTAGTTTAATAGCATAGCTCAGTTCATAGAAGGGATTCTGTGATGTGGCATATATTGTGGGAAACAACCAGATCCAGAAATGCCCAACTGGAACAATGTTCCCAGCTTGTCTGAGTTGGGAGACACGGAGACAAGAAGGTTGTGTCTGTTTTGCAGTGTGAAATTACATTATATGCTCTAAAATTCCACTTAAAGATTTTCATTCCCCTCCACCCATATGAATAACTCCATATTCAACCATGTGAATGTCTGTTAATACAGCAAATGCGGCACCAAGCCCTTGCTGTGAATCAGCAACCTGAACAGCTGATATACCAGTTGGCACATCCTGTACAACTTTCATGGTGAAATTATTTTTTACACCTTTCTCGTTTCTACAATGGAGTGTAAGTATAGTGTCCTTCTAAAGTCACAGAGCAGTGAGCCATACAGACTGAAAATACCCAAGACAACACAAAAGATTATTTAATTCTTAAAATAATGCAAATATAAAAATTGAAATGTACCATGTGGAAAAGTGTCGAGTTATACATTCCACGGATTTTCCAATCCATACTCAAGTCTCTTTCCTTGAACTACATACACTTTCCAATTTATTTGAGGTGCTTGAACTTGCAAGATATCTAGTTAACAGCATAACAGTCAAAGAATTACTTGGAAAACAAATATAGGAACCAAAAACCCTTTAAACTCTTCTTCACTGAAAAAGAGAGGCACTGCATTGTTAAGCTGAATTAAGGCTGTAAAATGGTGCTGGTTCATTGTGAATTTGAAGTCATCAAAAGTCACAGGGTTGACATTTAACCCACTGCTTCACTGTTAGTCCTGTAAGCCTGCTTACGGAGGTGAGTCTCAATCTCCTCCCTGAAAACCAGCATCCCAAGGTGCGAGTGAGAGGCCTCATTCATGGCTTTGGACTGGATACACATGCGATACTGCTCTGGAGTGAGTTCATCTGCACAATGCTTCTCATGCCAGAGGTGAAAGAGACCAGGGACCGGTGTCCTGATCACAATAAGGTCACCATGCAAGTACTTTCTGTAAAGGTGAACATCCTCACCGCCCCAGCCTTTCACTTCCAAGTCAAAACCCCCTATAAAAAAACAGTATCAGAAAAAGTTATTTTGGCACACAGACTAGACGCAAGGCAAAAAGACCAACACTCCTGTGTATTATGTATTACTAAATCTGGTGTGACATACCAGTAATTCTGGGGCAATTAAATTAAAGTTTTCCATGCCAAACCATGCCAAATTGAAGGAGACGAGCTTCAATCATACCACATCCTTTGTGGTGGAAACTGCTCAGGACACAGATCATGCACTTCTGTTTTCAGAAAGCCTCTTAGAACAGTGTCCCCATATCACATTATGCATGCATCTCATGTGACAGCTGCAGAAAACTGCATGCAAATCTCACTGGCTATGCTTTTGGGTTATTTTTAGCAATCAGAATAGATTTTAGCAGCTGAGAAATGAAGCAGTCATGCCTCATATAAAAAGCCCTTTCTAAACATGCCAGCAACTACTCCATTGGTCACAACTGAAAAATCCAGACTAAGGAAAGGAACCTGTTCTACCATTTTAAGTTCTCTTGCCTTGCCAGAACCACAGTGTAAATCGACCCAAACTCATGCAGTATTTCAAAACTCATGAAGACTTCCTTTAGCATACAGCAATATGACTGCTAACAGAAATCAGCCTGCATTCAAGCTATTTTACAGCACATAGGGCTACATCATTACACCTTATGGCAGGCTGTCTTCAAGATGGTTTTCCAAATTTAAGCACACCTAGCTTGTTCTCAGTTTTAACAGCATGCCACAAGGGGGTGGTAAAGCATACTGCTAAAGACAACTCTTCAACTACTCAAGCTTATTTCAAAGAAAGATTTTGAATGCTTCCTATACATGTTTGTGGTTTATTTGAGGAATGTTTTTCTTAAACTTGATTAATTTGCTTCAGACAGTCAAAGTACAAGAAAATGAACAATTTTTAGAAGTTCTATAGTGAAATGTTGATACTAAAAAAAATACTGTGACTTTTAATCAACACTCATCAGATGGGACATGAAAATCTAAAAAAATCCTATTTATCTCTTTGGTCAAACTTGTCAAACAAACCTGACTGCTGTGCTTGGAAAATAGTAAACAACTACATTACTTTCCTGTCAGTAGATAAGAACTGAGAATTAATTTTTACACACACTCTTTTTTCATTTTCATCTTACCAACAGTCAGAAAGTCTGTTCGATATTGACAAGTCATCCCAAAGCCAAAATCCCGCCAGAAACCAGAATCCTTCTTGTGTACCTGCAATTATAAGACAGTTTCACCTTGAAATGCAAAATACAATGAAGTAGATCTATTGCACTTAATTTTGTAGAACACTAAGCTCTTCCGATCATTTGCTCAGTGAAGGATACATCATATAACACTTCTAGCATTTCTGTGTAATGCACAGATGTGGGCTTCCTAATTTACCTGCTGTTCACCCTTTGTCATCTGATTCCAAATACTTCCTCTTATTGCAATTTCTATGCTTCCTCTCTGCCACACCACCTCTATTTTCTATATATCTGCTTAGACCAAGCAGTAAATGTTTGGTAGGCTATTGCCAAATCATTTGTTCCCAACACTCCAATTCCTACCTGGTTTCTAAGGCCACATTTGTCTCTTCTTGTTCTGATATGATGAGAAAAAGAAAAGTAAGTTTTGTGATTGAAGTCAGCAACCATAACATTTTTCAATTCAAAAAAGCAAGCACCAGAACTGTCAGGCAGCAGCTCACTCCCCTCAGCTGTGACTACTTGAGGGCATATGTAAAACCTTCCCTCCTGCCTTCACTAGGATCCTTGCAAGAAATACACAGGTCAGCATTAGCATGGGGTTTTTTTTCTTCTTCTCTCCTCCAAACCTGTCTACGTCAAAGGCCCAACTGCAAAGCCCAATTTCATTTACGCAGTCTCTTGAAAGAGAGTCAGGCTGGACATTGACTGTGGCCACTCCATCTTCAGGCAACAAAGATCCAGAAAAACAGCACTTCTTTCTGCTGAGCCCTGAATGATGCTTAAACCTATTCTCTTGAATGTTTGTGGGGTCTGTTTATTGTTTTGACTACAAGGTTCCCGAGAAGCAGTGTTTCTCATTCCAAAAGCAAGACGAAATTAGTAGTATAACAGCCAATGATTCTAGCAGATGCTGGATGGCAAAGGTAAAGAAACAATCTGCACAGGGTACAGCTGTCCACAGCACAAAAAAAAAAAAAAAAAAGCAACTGACTAGACATCTTAGCCCACCTTGAGTTACATGGCACACTTCCTGCAACTGTCATTTGGTAGTTAGCAAAGAGAGTCCATACTGAGGGAAGCCTATCAAACATCATTAATTGGTTTTTGCCTTTCACCACTTTGCTGGAACTTAAGGTGAAAATTGCTGCCATGTTATGCCACTATCCTCGTAAATAGTGGCTTTCCAAGCCAGAATTAAACAATAGATCAGAACCACCAACTTCATTTGACTAAAGCTTTTGCATTTTGGTTTGGTTTTGTTGTTTTTTGTTGTTTTTTTTTTTTTTAATCTAGAGCTCCAAATACATCTAAGATTGAGGTTTTTTTCCTATTTGATAAACTTTTCTTCCAAGTGCTTTGCCCATAAAGTGTTTAGATATGCACTGCCAAAGGTCATAAGATATCTCAAACAGACTATTAAATTACATTTAATTTTGTTTTGATATAAAGCATAGTTAATTTCTATTCAGAATAAATCACACTGCTTACCAGTTGTTGCTCTACAGGGGCTGGTATATCTTGGTTGGCATAGACAATAGCAGGATTGTAAAGGCTGAATACCACAGGATAAAACACCTTTTTCCCTGGAAATGAAAAGGTAATTGTTACTCATTGTGGGCACACTTTCTGAAAGCAAGACGAAACTGGAAATACACTCTTCATGTAAAAAAATAGCTATTAGCCATCAAAGGGAAAACAAGCAAATATAAGTTCTAGCTGCTAGGATTTAACATCTAGGTAGCCCATAACATCTAGTGGGGCAGAGCCCACAAGATTAGAAAAACAGATGTACACAAGTTTATACATACTCTACACGTATACATTTATATATAGTTATACATACTTACATATGTATAAGATATTATACGTATATTGCATATCACAGTGTCACATTAGATGTCTGTGAAAAATCCCTGCAATAATGTTATACAGTAAAGCTAAAAACCAAGTCCAAGTGACACCTTGCAATGATTAGTTTTATGGGCTTGCCTCTTTGCACAAACATTTAAAAGCGTGTACACCTAGGACATCCTGCAAGGGCATTAAACATCATGAGTATTCTGATCATGCTGTGACACCACTTCTATGCTTATTACAAAAGCCAGATATATATTTTTCAAGGATCTCTTGCACTGCCAGTGCCACAAAGGTATTGGCCACATCCCACAATAATACTCAGCACCCTGATTTGGGCATGAACTCTGAATGTGTGAGAAGCATTACAAATCTCACTTGAAGCAAAGGTGACAAATTGCCAGTATGAATTGTCAAGCAGTCTCTCGAACTACCTTCCTTATGAAAGCTCACAAGATGCTCCCCTCCAAAGTTTCTCCAATTATTTATATAACTTGTTTCATCAAGTGCAGAGACAGACAGAAATGAAAGAAAAAGCAAGCATTCAAATATCTGGCTTATAGCAGAATTTCTTGCCTGTTTATTATATGAAGAGGAAGTACCTATTCATTCCAAACTGACATTGGGAGAAAATGGTTTCTGGCTATGACAACTCCAGAATAAGAGTAAGCATTAAAAAAAACCACAAAAAAGCCAAGCAAATGTTTGACAGGAGGTGGTCTTAACCAACAGTCTTGTTACCTTGAGAAAGCTTTATCCAGAAGCTGGTAGAACAAGCAGGCTTCATACAAACTTGAGAAAAATGGCCAGAAAATTTCAGAGCTTGGGATGTAAATGTGGAACATTAGCTCAGTCTCTCTGAGAAGCACATTGTGTAGCTCTACTGAAACCCTTTATACACGATGTGTCTTGGCCACACAAGTGCGAGAAGACATAAATCAAACTTGTTAAGAGATTTCAGTATAAAAATCATCTTCCACTGCAAGTGCTGAGTTTTGTTATGCAAATTTACATGCAGACCAATTGTTAAAGCAATTAAACTGTCCAACTTTCTTTTAGACAGCCAAACCTTAAGAAAATCGTACTTCTTGTACAAAAAGGCAACATGTTCTTAAAACAAGCTACACTAAGACAAAATCTATTTCTCAATCTAAATATTACTGTCCTTTGTGTGCAGAGTATTTTTCATCTTCCCAGGTTCATGGTATTGAATAATCTCCATCATTCAAGCTAGTTTTATATATGGTCAGTTTAAGCAAAACCAGACTCTGTTACAGCAACTGTAAAGAAACATACCAGGCTCAGCATTTAAGCGACAACTGTTGAGGAACTCAGCTGTGAAATAAACATCAACATCACAGAAGAACATCAGGACCTCGCCCTTTTCCCAGGCTCTGGCACCCACGTCAAGTCCTCGGCCTCGGTTAAATTCCTCATTCAGAGAGACAAGTGTGTAATTGTGGAAACTTGTTTCTCTAAAACAAAAAGAGAGCCAAATACAAAATAAATCTGGAGGGGGGGCAGAATGGATCATTTATACTTTCTCAGCATTTTACAGTAATTTAATTCCAGAAATTAAAAAAACCCAAAACAATCCTGTTATATCATCAGGATGAGGAAAAAAAAAAAAACCTGTTCCAACAAACAACAAACTATTTTAAATGCTAATCAATATTGTTTGCATTGACTGACACTGGATCAACACACTTACCTAGCTACAGATTCTAGGATGCCTTTTACTTCTGATAGACCATCTTGTCCAAAATACACCACTGTGAGGTGAACACGCTTATCCTGATGAATACACACATCCCTGTAAGTACAAACATAAGCTGATATTAATAATTACTTGCAACACAACAGAAGCTTCAGGTGCTTAAAAGCTATTACATGTAAAAGTAGCAGATTTAAGTATTCTGGTTAGACTTCAACTAGCTTCTACAGAAAACAAGGAAAAATGTTTTCCCTTTTCTTTCCCCATCTTTCCCATTTGAATCAGAAGGTTCTAATACTGTGTGTCTCATTCCAAGACCTTATTTTATAAACAGGAGCTCAAAAGCTGATGTAAACAAGAAAATGATGTTCAGGATCATCTCTGTCCAGGTTCACAACAGCCCTGTCATTTGGTCTAGAAGTGCAATTTGAGAATATCTTAAATCGTTTTAGAAGGAATGTTTTCTTCATATAGTAGGCTCAATTACAAGCATCCCAAGGCAGCTGCACACAATGTTGGAATCATTAGTTCTGGAAGTTCATTTTGAAAAGGAAACAAAATACCGAAAATCAGCAGTAAAGCTCACTATATAATCTCATGCACCTACCTAAAGTTTTGCATAAATTGTGCAAAGGCCTCAGTTCTTCCAGCAAGAGGGACAATAATGTTAATGATTGATCTAGAAATATCGACTGTTTCACTCTTCACTTTCATGAGGGGTCCAAAAGGTCGGAACAAGGTGACATGCCTGTATTCCATGCCATCCATCTTCTTATAAAACAGCTCATACTGTGTCCCTTTATCTCTTTCTGTACGATAGTAACCTGAAGAATAAGTCACACAAGTAATTTGTAAAGTCAAGGATCCCAGGAATTGTATTTCAGACACACTGTTTTTCCAAAGAACTAGAGAAGCAAATAAATAAACCTTTAGGGGAAAAGCTTCTGGGGTTTTCCTAAAAACAAACAAACAATTTACAAACCATCAACAATCACAATAACTTTCTATCTTCCTAGACCAGATCTGAGAAACAGTCCCAAACAAGCTCCTGCTTCCCTTGCTTCTTAGAGACCACATCAGATTTTATCATCCTACATCAGCTTCTCAGGCAGCATTAGTTCAGTCTTCCCAATAGAAAGGGAATTCAACTATTTGATATCAAAAAGAATGGCTGAAATCTATTACTGCCTGCTCTTAAGCCCTTCAGTAAGGGCCATCCCCAGAGCTAGTCCACAGTAAAAGCTGAGATCATCTGGCCAGCAATCAGCATAACACAAGCTGTGGGCAGAACGAATGATGGAGTAACTTGCTTGACAAAGCCTGCAAAATCTGAAATGTGATATCTAAAAAAAATAATGTGTGATAAATGCTGGAATGCTCTAAAATTGCTTTCATTGCTGACCATTAGCTACAGTACTTCCTCTGCGATAAATAAAGACAGTGGTGTTTCACTATAGTCACAGTCCCCTAAGGACATAGGCAGAAGTTTTCTACATAACTGTAACACTGAGAAAACACCAGCAGTCCTCTATAAACAGGATTACCTATTTAGAGAAATTTTAATGGGTTGGAAAGTCTATCCCATTCAGAATATGGGTCATTTAAGGACATCAAGGAAGCAAGTTAAGCCAACAGCCTCTCTAATTTTACACCACAAAGCAAAAGACCAAGACTCATCTGCGGCATTGGCTCAACTGAGCTTTGTGTTGTTAATTCTGTATCCATACTAATCTGAGAGCAAGAGATGATGAGGGGAAAAATACTCCAACAGAACTGCCCTACATTCACCCCATCTCTGCTCTCCTCTCTCTCACCTACAATGAAAAGGTGTATTATAGAGAAGAAACATAAGCTATGCTATGAACCAAAGAACTTTAATTTGAGAGACCACACACCTGCCCTCACACCATGCAGCCAGAGTATCTCCATTCACTCATTCAGCACGACTGGACTGCCTCTTCTGCAAAGCAGCCTCCAGAGCATCCAAAATCCTCTCCCAGGCTCCCACCAAAAGAAGGTGGGAGGGCACAGGATAGACAAACAGTTCTGGTCACACAAGGGGTTGTCTTTTGTGCTCAGTATACTGTCCTTATATATATATGCATACACTGTCATCATTGTCCTTTTTGCAACTGAAATAAAGAGGGGTCAAGGTATGTGAAGGAACAGTCCTCAAACGTAGAGCAGCTTTGTTTTGTCTGCCTTGAATAGAAAGCTTTGCCTCTCTCCTCTCTCTACTATCCCCATGCAAGCATTTCCCCATGCTCCTTCCTCCCATTACTTTCTCATTCAACACAAGAAGCAACGAATGCATATACCACCTTGCCCCAGCTTTCTTCCTCTATAACCCAGCCTCCACTCACAGAGTCCTTTCCGCAGATCTACCTATTTCCCTCCATGCTCCTCTGCTCCAGCCTCTCTCCCCAAACCAAATCCCATTTTAATCACTGATGTCCTCTCTTTCTGCCCCATCCTGTATCTGCCCAACTGCCACTCTTTCACAGCAAGCTCCCTATCCCACTCCTATATTCAGCTCTGTAATGCACCCTTTCTTGCAGGCAAGCGTGTGCACTGACACACCTGATGGGCTACATGGATGACCACCACACAGGGTGTGTGGGAGATGTGTTGTAGCAGAACAAGCCAATGCCTTACACTGAAACTTAATGGTGTCTAAATACAACTTTTCAACTAATGCTTTTTACCCTATGAATAAAGTTTTGACATGAACACTAAGGGACAGAAATCCGTATTTATTCTTTTGTGAACACTAAGCTGCATAAAACACATCTACCACTCTACCATCATCCCTCCACCTAGTCACTTCCTCATAGAAGGCTATAAGGTTGGTCAAACATGACT
>JAOSLQ010020413.1:0-12340 GCA_025629905.1 Lorius lory
CTAAACAGAAGAGGTGTTCCAGCCCCCTGATCATTTGTTTGGCCCTCCTGTGTACCCACTCCAACAGGTCCATGACTTTCCTGTGCTGAGGACTTTGTAAATATTATTTATATAGAGTCTTACAAGAGAAAATATAAAATCTCTTATTTAAGAGGTTACATGGATAACTTTGATTTCTTTTACCATGTTACCTATTAATCAAGTTGTACATATGTGTTATTTTAAATTAAGCATGCATTATACTCTTTAACCTGACAAAAATTAATTAAACCTATGTCTATACACATATATATATGCTAGCTGTCATAAGGAAATGCAAGCAACACATGTACATCTCTGGACCTCTGCACCTTCACAGGTGTCTGTGCTTTTAGTTGGACTTTTGTTTTCCTGTACCAGTGGGCTGTTTATTTAAGTTTTCAGTCTTTCTCTTTTATTCACCCTTTCAATCTTCATATCTCCCTTTATATGCTCTTCTTTCCTAGCCTCGTTCACTGATCATTGAACCCTTTGTTTATTCTCTCTCCTGCTTGAAAGGGAAATGGGTTTTTTAACAAAAGTGTCATTCATTTCAATCATGCTGGTTAAGTTGTACTTATCCTCTATATAGTCTCTAATTCTTATATTGGATTGCAATTTCTTCAAGGCTTTCTTGGTCCTCAGGGGCTACTACATTGATTATCATGAAGAATGCCACCTGGTTTTCAAGAGTTTCAATTGCCTATAAATCTCACTGAAGGCAATGGAAACAGCAGTCCTGTGACTTCAAGAAGTTCCAGACACCCTAGAAAATTCTTATTTAACAGCCAAAATTTGGACTGCAAGTCCTAACTTCAGGCACCTTGATTTCAGTGTTCTAAGTAATCATTTCTATTTTTCTTTATCCTTGTTCCATTGTCATTTCTTATAGAAGAAACTTGCATCATTAGATCAAATAGTTTTCAGACAGTTCAAAGCCATGTTGTAGAAACCTTACCTAAAACATAGCATCACAGCCATTTGAACCATTTTCATTCTTCTCTTTTACCCCATGCTACCTTGTGGCACTGAGTGCAGTCAATGCTGATGTTTGAGTGCATACATCCCTCAGAGAGGCAGATGTCATTGCAGACAAATAATGCTCTTCCATCCGACACACCACAAAGTAAAGTAACAGTATACCAATAAGAAAAAGATTTGCTGTAGAGTTTTTGTTTTTTCAATTTGAATGTGCAGTATGAGCAACACACTAATTTTCCCTTCCAGGTGACATGGTTCTGGAGCTCATCTATCACTTTAATTTCTGCTGGTTACCTTAGCATTTTGCTCTGCCCCAGAGACTGGGAACATTTGCCTATAAACCATCCATGCCTAGTTAACAGGATTAGGGATATTTTTTGTTTTTCTAGTCAAAGAAAATCTTAGGCTTCTATGTCACCTCAATGATGTTTGAAGACTGAGTCCCATTGAAAGACACTTTGTACCACCAGCAGTATGACATCTGGTAAAACACCAGGGGAAAGCAAAAAATATGGAGAATGGCGCAAAATAAGCAGTTCTGGAAATTCTGGAAAATGGCAGGCTAAGAAGCACTGTCACTGGTGACTTTTTTACATAGTCATTCCTCAAAGCTGGACGCATGCTTGGTGCTCAGGTACCTGAGTATAGGCCTTTTGTTTGTCTGATGGTTAGAAGATAATAGAATGAAGCATTTTCAGTTCTGAATAATTTTTATAAACATTAATAATTACAAATATGACATATGAAAGTGGTATCTTCTTTAGAACCACAAAAGATGTAGGGGGTTTGGTTGGTTAGTTTTTAACTGGGTATTCAAACCCCCTGTAAATTTTAATTCAAAAAGAAAAGATATGTCTTGTCTGAAGAAGTATCCTTGTTAGCAGATGCTTTTCTGAATAACAAGGCCTTAGTTTACGTAGATGAAAATGACAAGTATCTCTGCATTGTGTGGTTTACTCATTCTGAATACCAGAAATGTCCCAGTTCACTCTTTTTTGGGGACATCTCATAGGGGGTTGACATTAGAGAGCCTCAAGTGACTTGTAGAGATGTAGTCAACAAAGTAGATTGCTTGGTTGCTTGGTTGCTGTTTGGAGAGACACAATTTGCAGAGATGGGAATGGGGACAAATGGTAAGTACATTATATAGGGCCCCAAAACAGACTTACAGGAGGATCCTGTCTATCAGAAGATATTTTGTCATTCTCTGACATCCACACAACACATTTAGTGTACTGTCAGGAATGGAAATCACACACACTTTTCTATTTAACAAAGAAGTATTACTATTTTCTTAAAGCTGTACTTTTTTTGGTGATAGCACTTGATACTTTATGCAGCAAACAGAACTCTGTATCAAAATAGATTATCGTGTAAGCAGAAAGCAAATGTGCAAGTTTGCAATTGCAAAAACACTCCAGCTGCAGTACAGACACAACAATACTTGCTTTCAATACCTAAGGGAAAAAAACAGATTAATAGACATACCAGTCAAATTACTGTAACTTCCAATCCAACAGAGCAATGGCAAACTGCCCAAAGGAAATGCCCCAAATATTTTATCTGAGCTATGTTGAAGGATGGTGTATTGCACATTGGAAACTTTTAACCTTAACAATCATAATTAAATTTCAAAATTAAAAAAAAAAATAAAAAAAAATCACTACTGCCAAAGATACCTCGTCCAGAAAAAAACTTAGGCAGTGATGTTTCATAGGATATATTCTATCTGTATATATTTAACAGCTGCATGTGAAATTAATTCCTTCAGCAATGTGCTCAGAATTTAAATTTTAAAGGAGCTTGTTTTAATTTTCATACATGAATAATATATGACTATCTCTTGTCCTTGTTTATATTTATACATTTTAGGTATTATGTACGAATGTTTTATATAACATTCTACATTATATTTGGGGTGTGTTTAATTTTAAGATGCAGATAAATAAAAAAAAATCAGTTTGGCTAACATTAAATTAAATTTATTTTCAGGCAATCTTTTTGTTATGACAACATTTTCAATATCATTTCCTGATAGAAAGTAATGCTGCATGTTGTTGCTGTTAAACACTAATAGCAGCCCTTAAAAAACAATAGAAATAGGTCCTGAAGTTATGTGCAACATGTAATTACACGTTCAATGACCCAGTCTGTTGTGTATTTCTGCACAACGTATTTGTGATTGATCAAAAAAGAATAGGTATACTAGTTCTGAAGATAACAAAAAGATGCCAATTAATTCTCTTAACAAGCCTTCCCTTGATCACATTCCAACAAATTATAAACATGTGCTTCATTTTAAATGCATCAGTAATTCCAGACCAGTCACATCAAAATCAAGATTATACAAACAGTTTAAGACATGCACAGCCATAGTTTATGTGTGCTTAGGGTCATCATAAGTTGTCAAAAACTCTGTGTAAAAAATACATCATATACTACTGATTACACAATGTATATGATCATATGGGTCCCATTCTTAGGTGGGACTATTTTTGTATTAAAAGGTGTTATGTAATGAGAGTGCGAAAATGTTAATATACTTTCTCAGAAACACAAAATTCTGAACTGTTCTTCTATGAAAATAGCTTTTGCTAAGTAGTAATAGAGAAATATTGGCCAGTCTAAATCCCCTAAGATTTGGAGTGCCTATCAGCTTCTCTTTAATATCCATACAATGGTGGGAAGCAGAAGTTAAGTTTTAGTTATGAAGTGAGAGATGTAACTACAGTAAATGACCCCATCCAGACTAGTTTCTTTCAAGGGGAAAGAAAGTTCAATGAAGTTTTTAAGCACACGGTTAACTTTAAAGCGTCTGCTGAAAGTATTTGCTTAAGCTTTACTGGAATACATCCTTAAATTTCATTGCTGTGATTTACTTCTTAACTGCCTTAACTACAAAAGGTCTGAGCAGGTAAAGCAACAGTTTGCACAAAAAACCTGTGGGTAAGGAGTTGACATGGTCTGGGCTAGTGATTGACAAGCTTTTTCTTTCATTTTCAATATGTCTTGTGTCCTGATGGAACTGACCGTGAGCTAGGAGTTGTACTTGTTACACAGTGAAGTAGTGACCACAGCGCTTCGCTCTGGCTCCTTGAAGCCCAGCACCTGCTGAGGACCACAGACCAGTAAGAAATCACTTCACCTTGGTTCTCATAGTTTATAAAACTGCTGTCCTCAGTTGACATCAGTAGGTATAGTGGAACAAAGATTTATCTTATAGCAATAAATTACAAAGGATTTCCCCCCCGCCCGAGTTTTGAAACTTAAAGATGCAAATGTCTTTTTGCTAGAATAAATAACAAGTAGCATGTGCAAGGATGCTGCCATCTGGAAATGAGAATAGAGACCGCACTTGTTTATGCCTTTTCTGTTAGCAGACTGGATGTGCAGTGTGTCTTACTATGCAGGGTTAATTCAACCTGTTGTATAAAACCACCATATCTTGGAGTGCTTATTTGTGTCTGCTAAGATTAAAGATCTGTCTATAGTCAGGGCAGACAAGGCTATATTTGGCATCTGGATATATATTTTTAAAATGCCATTTGAGATACTGTGTTAGCAACGTTTCTAATAGAAGATTTTATTCCAGTATCTAATATACATTTTTATTCACCTTCAGTCCTGACCAACAGACATTTTATTATTTTTTTATTCTTGTGCTGTACATTATTTAATAAGGGTGAAGGATGGGATTAGAACCTAATTGCATGTTACTGTATAAAGAACAATGTTCAGCACAGGTTTTTTATTATATAGTTCCACCCAAATAATGCATTTTAGGTCCTTATTAAAACCTAGATATATCTTCATATGCCCAGAATGCAGATGATTTGTCTGATGGATATTTTCTTCTCGTTTTGTGTCTAAACATAGAATACACACAAGAACTCACAGACATAAACACAAATTTGCACATGCTTTATACATTTAAAAATGCAATTATTTTACTGACAGCTCTTATAGTACATGATCAACTCAGAGACAAGATGTGAGGAAATTGTTTTGTTTTCATAACCACAGCAATCAATCAAAAAGTAGAATGAGTTCATTTAGCATTGATATTTCTGAACAATGATTAAAAAAAATAAAAACCTGATAGTTGAGATTTTCTTCATCAAATACCTTTACCACACCTTTCTCCCTGAAAGTCAAACACATTTCCGTGTGAGCTGCAAATGTAGGAAGATGATTACATCTGACCAGTACCAATGCAGGTCAGTCACATGATGTCACTTCAAGATATCTGTTCCTGCTGCCTTCATAATTTCAGCCACAGGAAGGTCTTTATGCAGAATATAATTGAGATGATACAGTTTTTCAACCTGCTTCTATCTGACAATTAGGAACTTCTTCCCCCAGTTAAACTGGCTGAAACTATCAAAGGCTGTGTTGAATATACATTTCATACCACAGCAGTCACCCAGGAAGAACTAATAATACCCCAATCTGTTCTCCTCCCTTTTTTTCCCCCCCTTACTCCTCCACCAAATAGCTAATGAGGGGCAGCTGCTATAAAATCCTGCAAATCAGCTTGTATAGAGGCGATTGATGAGGACACTGTAGGTGCCTCTGGAGTGGTTGGAACAGTTTGATGGGGAGAGGGGCTTTGTTCATGGCAGGAGGCATCAAGTTTACACAGGCTGCAGCCTGCAAGAGAGTCAACTGAGTCTGGATTTCCCTGCAGAAGGGGAAATGGTGGCTCTGACTTTAAAGGATTGATAATGCAGGATTAATCCATCCCTGATTTTATGTTACTCTGAGGTAGGTGTTATATGCTGCCTGTATGGGTAGTGAGGGGCTGTTGTGCAGATGCTATGGGGTATGCCTTAGACATGAATGTTGGCTTTTGGCACCCTATCCTGATGTTAAAGTGTGATTAGATTGAAATGGGGCTTTTAATTTTTATTTTTTTAAGAAGAAAACGTTCAATCCATCTTTCCTTCTATTTCACCTCAGAACTCTTTCCTCAACTCCCTCTTGTCCAAAAGACAGACAATTCTGTACTGTCACACTGTACTGGTCCCCAAGGCTAGGCCAAATTCTGCTGTCAGTTGAAGCAGTGAAGCCATTAGAGAGGCATCAGCCCTAGGGAGGCATCACCTGAATTAAGAAAAGCAGACTCCTGCCTTCTGTGTCTGTAATGACATTTATTTTTACTTGAACAGCTTTTATGGCAGGGTTTACATTTTCTTGCTGATGTGTAATAAAACACTTTCACTATGGTTGGTTTAATTTTCAAAGCTTTAAAAAAAAATCAATTTGTTTCTTTGTAGTTGGTATATTTGAGTTGAAAACCGTAATGTACTATTACTTCAGGGTCAGTGCTTAACTTCTGTTGACCCTCTTGCCCATGAATATTTCCTGGAGTTTATTACTACAGTCTATTTCCTGGTTTGTTTGTTGTTTTTTTTGTGTGTATTAGCTTACATTTCTTGTTCTTAAGTAACCACTATAGCAGCCTTTAAGAACAATGACTGATTTTAGGGCAAAACCTATTTACCACAAGCAGGAACACAAAATCCACAAGACACTTCTCATAAATACCTGTTTTCTCCTCTTGGTACTGCAAAGATTTTGAAAGAGGTGTGAGAGATGTGGATATCTCAGATGGTAGAGAAAATACTCAGAGCATAGAGCAACTGGGACACACCAGAAAATATTATTTTGTCCTCTGGGCAATTCTGAATTAAATACCCTGTATTATACATCACAGCTTCTTCAATCAGATGATGCCAAAATTCTTTCTATGCATTTGGCAAGCACTTTGTCTGACAAATTACTGGAAATATTAAGCTTTCTTAGTACAGAGAAGTCTTTAAGAGCTACATAAAGTATTGCAAGTGGAATGGAGAGTAGCATTAAAGGCAAACCAAGATTTCTCTTGTAACTGTCCAGGAAATGGTTGGCCAGAGGCAGCTATCAGCAGAACTGAGGACATTATTTTACCTTGTGTTATCTCTGTTGTCAAGGGTTATATCTAGCTCTTTTGACAGATTTACACCTATTAGATTTACCACAAGACAACTATGTAATAAAGTTTCTGTCTAAATATTGTATGTCTATGTTCACCTAATTAATCTCTTATGCCATGCTAAAAATATCTAACTCTGTCCTCATCAACAGGAAGTTGTTGTGTGTAGAAACTTCTAATACCTCACTCCTACTAGAATATTAGTTTGTTTATGGGTTTTTGGGGTTTTTTTTATATCACTGGGAGATATATATACATGATGTGTGAGATACCAACAGTGAAGAAAATTCTGGTATCCAGCTTGGATGCTCTGTAACAGTATTCCTTATGATCCTGGTATCTTTTGTTTTTCACATGTTTTAGCAATATAATGATGCTGTATTGATCACATCACCGATTCTCACTCATCAAAGCAGCCTTTAGATAACTTCCAGATAGGATATGACAGTGGAAAATCCATTATCCTCTTTGCTTGTTCTTTTGTCTTCTGAACAAAGGATTTGATTCAAATTATTAAGCTGATTCCAAGGCACAGCAGTTAGGACTAGCATTTTGAAAATGTTTTTTCCATGCTTGAATGGAATGAATGATCTGCTTCTATTTGCTTTAGGGAGACAGTGCAATGTGTAGAGAGTCAGATGAATAATGACCTGATTTAGTAGAAGAAAACTACTCTAGGGAGAGATAATGTTATGGAAACAAATAAAGCAGGGAAGCTGAATACTACTTGAGGAAGGTGGGGGAAGTGTTTTAATAATCCTGCTCTTTGTGTGGACATCATAGGAAAAAACACTAAAACATCCTCAGCCCATGACCTGCAGCTTGACAGCCCGCAGGTCACCCAGGTTCTGAGGTGTGGGAACAGCACCATCTATTGCATGGCTGTCCTTACCAATGCGGCATCAGACCTCATAGCCTTTTCCCTGTGTGGCCCTCACAACACCTTTGTAAGGTAAGGACAGGATATTTTCCTAATTTAGCAGGGATGATCTGCTTTCCTGGTGGCTCACAAAGGCAGTGATAAAGCAGGAACTGAGCGCAGTTGCTCTGAATGACAAGTTTGTGCTGTAACTTTTGGATCTGTTTCCTCTCCTACTAAGAAGTCTCATCTGCTTGCAAACCTTGATAAACCAGGCTAATGAGACCACTTGTAATTATATCTCTTTCCACTAATCTTAGGGAACGTATTTACCCTTACCTTCCCATGTATGAGCTTTGTTGTCTTTTGATTACAATTGCATTATATTTTGCAGGCACGGGAAAAACTGTGAATGTTTGTATTGGGAAAATATGCTTTCTAGAGTTGCAGGTAGAAAGTAAGGAAATTTATGTAGGGAAGTGGAAAGTAGGACTATATATACACTAAAACTTTTAAAAGTCTAACTTTGAAGCTTGGAAATAGCTGCTATTTTAGAAAGGAAAGTAAAATGACAATTTTTTTTTTTATTATTTTGTTGTAACTTGGAAGATAAAAGCAGATTTAATGTCTTTAAAATGCAGTTTAGTGGATGAGAAAAGAAAAAAAGGCAACATGTTAGAAGAGCTTCCTCTTTGAAAATCAGTATCTGTCCCCAAACCACAACTGTCAAAAAGCAGAAAAGGGACTTAAAATCGTCACATTTATGCTTCCATGTGTAATTTCTACAGACTGGTTTTAATTTTCTTATCTTTTATCATGTGACTCCTGAAATATGAGTCAAACTTAAATGGATCTGTCCAGATGAACTCAATCCAAGACAATCAATAACTGGAGAAGCAAACCAGATAGGAATAATCACCTCACAAACTTGGACTATAGTTATTGGGTTACTGGCATGGAGAAAATATACTGATGAAAACATGAAAAGAAAAAAAAAGACAAAAGGCTATAAGCATGCAGTGCTGTATTTCCATATAACCAAGAGAAGAACCTGTCTTTAAGGCCTTGCTCATCCATGGAAGAAAGTAAAAAATATTCTCCAATGGTTGTAATGAACTTGCACAGACAAAATGATTGCTTGCATATCCTTTTATCCTGTAACTTGCTGTTACTGTATACACATTCGCTCAGTGGTCTAACTTGGCTAAATTACCTTAGCAGTGTTGAAACTGCAGTGCCATGTGACTGATGCTAGCCAAGAACCTCTCTCCCTGTGGTCCTGCACACTTAATTCTTATTCGGACCAATTTAACTGACCTTGGAAAGAATGTAGATAAATGAGGAATATTTGTGTTTCCATGGCTGAAAGAAACACTCACTGAAATTGTTAGCTATATGAATTGGTATGAGCAACAGTTAGTGTTGAAGAAAATACTGAATTAGGAAAACATGCTGTTCTGCTGTTGTCTTTCCTAAACAATTTTTTTTGCAGATATATCCAAACCTCAAGAATTATAATAATAATAAAAAAGTAGTTAATGTGCTTTGAAAAATATTTGGACAGTACTACTCTACTGTCAAACCCAAAAAAAACCCCAATTCACTTGAATGATAAAGAGATTTTAAGTCTTAAAAGCATGTTTGATGTAGATTTATTTGCACAGTCTACAGTTAATAACTTTCTTGCTCCAAAGCTCCATTCTTCATGAGCAAAGAAATAAATAGATAAGGTAAGATGCAATGACAAAATAAGGGTATGAAGAAATGGATGATAGATCATAAAGCAGAGAAGTTTGTTCTTTCTTTCTTCTTTATGGTACATTCCATAATGTGGAAATTTAGGGCTGCCAAAATGCTTAATGAGATAAGATAAAATCCTCAGACTCTGTGCAAAGGTATTAGCTGTATAGACTTACTAATGAAGGGAACAAAAATGATTTTTTTTTTGGCATCATTTACATCCTTTATTATTAAATAGTTACTTGATGGCAACTCAACAGCATGGGTTGAGGAGAAACTGAGTTATAGCAGCCTTCCAATATCTGAAGGGGGCCTACAGGGATGCTGGTGAGGGATTCTTCCTTAGGGACTGTAGTGATAGGACAAGGGGTAACAGGTTCAAACTTAAACAGCAGAGGTTTAGATTGGATCTAAGGAAGAAATTCTTTACTGTTAGGGTGGTCAGGCACTGGAATGGGTTTCCCACGGATGTTGTGAATGCTCCATCCCTGGCAGTGTTCAAGGCCAGGTTGGACAGAGCCTTGGGAGGCATGCTTTAGTGTGAGGTGTCCCTGCCCATGGTAGGGGGGTTGGAATTGGATGATCTTAAGGTCCTTTCCAACCCTAACTATTCTATGATTCTATGATATAAATACAGATTGAGATAGACAAAAACCAGTTCTATATAATTTAATTTCAAAGAGCTTTTTGTTTTTCTTAACTTGAATTTTACTTAAGCCAAAACAAAAAGGTATATGACTGCGTAAAATTTAAATAATGAACATGCTGTCTGTAAAAATGTTTTGGTTTTTTTTTTTGCAACTGTGTTCTCAGAAATAAGTGTAGCTCATTTATAGCTTGAACTATAATCACAGCCAGTCAGACTTCAGTGACGTCTCTGACATTACTAACTGTTCAAAAGTTATTAGTACAATGGCAATTCAAATATCAACAGAGATTGGTATTATGCCAATAATTTTGTGAGGGAGAGGAAGCTTAACTGATTTGGATGAAGTATATCTAAAGCTCACTTCTTTAGCAAAAACATTTTGGCATGAATCATCAAAGCAGTACAGTTTCTATGAAATTTAGTTGCCAGTCATATTTGTGGTAGTTATATATTTATTTTTTTACAATCAATAGTTGAAAGTTAATGGCTTGGCTTGCTATATCTGCCATACAACTGATCCAGTTTTTCTTTATCAGGGTAAAGCTGATGACTTAGTACCTTCTTCTCACCTTTCTTCTTATTTTTGTAACATTTACAGTACTTTTTAATGGCTTATGTATTATTAGCATTTATGTTATTTTCTCTATTTTCACATGAGTTACATTTATGGAGATGAGCTGTAGATTCTACCGATGAAAATTTTGAATTGCTTTCTTTGTTTTCACAAAGCAAGTAGTCAATTGCAATTTATGAGAAATCCAGAATGGTTAATCAAATCCTCTAACTTCCGCCTAATATTATGGTTCTAGAAACTTACTTCACTTCATAAGTGAATTCACCAGGCAGTGAAGAAGGTGCCTTTGAATATCTCCAGAAACAAAAAACAAACAAACAAAAATAATCTGTCTGCTTTAATGTTACATCTAAGCTAGATGCTTAAATTTAGTAGACCAGACCCCTGAGGAGGAAATAAGTTTAAAAATAAGGCTGATTGATAGAAACTGTTACAACTTCAGAAATCTAATACAGTATGATACCTGGGAAAAAGCTTGCTAAACCACACAATTATAGGAAGTTAGGTAAAATTATCAAGTGAACTAGGCTTTGAACAAGATCATCCTAAAATATAAGAGTTTTGGATTTCATTGGGTTATGGGTCAGATTTGTATTGTGCCTTATTTAGACCTAACTAAACAAATCTGTTCAGTATCTGAATTTTCACTAGTCACAATTAAATGCATTCAAACCTAGACTAAAGAAACCAAAACCCCACAACATATATTTTTTTGTGGTTTTAGGTTGTTTTTTGTTGTTGTTGTTTTTTTGTGGTTTTTTGTTGTTTTTTTTTTGTGGAGGGGGTGTTTTTTTGGATGGTTTTGATTTGGTTTTAATCCTATGTCTAGAATTAATGAACTTTCCGTTTTGTCCTCTAGCACTGACACCGCAATCCCAATGAGTATTCATGTTATGAAATGAAATTATAAATTAATATAATTTTCTTCATATGAATTACAGCTCTTTCTCTAACCAGTTACACTAGCAGAGTCCTGAACCAGCTTTGTGCATTCCACAGGGTTGGCACAAACTTACAAAAAGCTTAATATTTGCTGTACTTCGTGCTATGACACCTGTCTTTTAAAGACATTTCTGTTGACATACCTATGTCTCCCTTTCTTCTTCCTCTTTTTCATAAGTTAGGAATGTTTACTTTACAGACATATGAAGTTAAACCAACAGAGATTAAACAGGTCTGACAGGGACGTGAGATCTTGACAACAGGAAATGTTGACAAGAAGATTGAAATATCTGAAATGTAAAGGTCTTTGTAAGGAGAATATGTGTATCATTAGAGAATGAGATACATTGACACTAAAGATTCACAGGCAGGGATACATTGTTCAAGAATCATAGAATCATAGAATAGTTAGGGTTGGAAAGGACCTTTAAGATCATCTAGTTCCAACGCCCTCGCCATGGGCAGGGACACCTCACACAAAACCATATCACCCAAGGCTTCATCCAATCTGGCCTTGAACACCATGAGGGATGGAGCATTCACAACCTCCCTGGGCAACCCATTCCAGTGCCTCACCACCCTAACAGTAAAGAATTTCTTCCT
>JAOSLQ010020414.1:0-21166 GCA_025629905.1 Lorius lory
GGCATTACACAGTAAGTTTAGTATAAATGGCAAATCTGGTTTTTTCCTTGGTGTGCTGCTGGAGTAGGACTCCCTGAGTTCATTCTTGCTCCCAGATGGGAAAAGATTTCAGGAAATGGAGTTGGGAGAGGACAGATGTGCATTTTTGTTGACCCAGACCTTTCTCACTTCATTCAGTGAGATATTTACAAGAAAAATAAACAAATATGTGTGGTTTTGCTTCTTATAAAGATGATGCTACACTGAGAATGCCAGAGCAAAGAATGAGCTTTTTTATCTGTAGTAAAAGCTTCTACAGGGTTTAAGAAAAAGATGTTAAATTATAACAGAAAGAAATGACAAATAAGCCTGGGAACATTGTTGCTTATTATTGTGTCTGAGTGGAGGCATGGCAGCAAAGATCACTTATTTCTGAAGCGTAGTTCTTCAGAGTTAAACAGGAAAGGCTGCTCTCAAGAGAGTTGAGAAAATGAAAAGTTGCTTGTGTTTTCACTGGTTAATGCTTAAAATCTGTCTTCTGGGTTCAATTTACCAGCTTAGAGCATCATATAAAGAAGGCAATTTTAGACAAGTCTAACCTTATTTCATTACTAAGTTAAAAAAATCCAGTCATGTTTTCCAGTGTTCGATCACTGTGTAGGTTTGTGTGACACTGGCTATTTACTTTTGGTCTGAAACAAGGCTCTTCACAGAGACTGGTATGTGCTCTTTACTGAGATATCTTTGAATTCCAAGACACAGCTGCATCACCAGTGCTGTTAGTTTGGTCAGAAAGCATTAGTCTCAAAACCAGGGAGAGACAGAAAACATTTTCCTTCCCTAAATTTTTAGTCTTGAGCGAGTACTACAAACAGTAAATTAAAAGGAAGAGAAAAAAAGAGAGACCTCTTGCTTCTAGTTTTGTTTTCTAGCTCTTGTATTTAAAGCCTACTTGTCGGGATGCATGTGTGTTCTGCATCCTGGTTTCTAGCCTCACTGTTTTACAATGGAACTTTAAAAAACACAGATTACTTTTAATTGCCCAGCTCCCCTAATGAGCAGCCTATTACATTCAGCAATTGAAACACCAAGTTAAAGAAGACACCAATACTTCAAAAGCAGTGCTCCACCTCAGAGATATGCAGAAAAAAAGCACATTTACTTGGACCTCGAAGAGCTGCTATTCATATAGGGATAAACACAGATCTGCTTTTTGCCTTATTCGAAAGGAAAGGAGATCTGCAGCCAGGCTGGCACGGGAGTCTTGTCCAAGCATATCATCTGCATGCCAGCCTTTCTCCCCACTCTGAAGCAGTTCCTGGTTTTATCTATATGTATATGCAACAAGATGCGGACCAACAAATGTGAAGGGAAGAGAATCAGCACAAGACCAAACTACCAGAACAGCCACATCCATCCAACATCTCCCCAGAGCAGAACTGCCACCCTTCATTAAGCTGTGCCCATTAGTTCTTATTACTACTGAGCTTATATTGCTTCATTGAGGTTCCCCAATTGTACATGTACACAATGTCTAAGGATTTGTTGGGTGATGGGTTAGATTAACTTTCAAATCAGAATTAATCTACGCTAGGCAGACAGGCAGTTGAGAATAACATATTGAAAAGAAAATGCAGTGAGATACATTCAGGTAGCAGCCAAAAAAATGAAAACTCATTCATCACCAACTTCTGAAATGTTGTCCCTTTCCAAATCCTCATTCTGATACTATACTGTGTGATTTGAGGGCTGTACCTTACTTCTGCTTATTCTGTTCTTTGCAGATTAGAAAATAGTGCCTTTTTGCTGCCCAGAGTCATTCATACCTTTAATCTTGATGCTTAGTACAATCCTGCAAGCAGGTGAACCTCTAAGCTAAGATTCCTTGCAGCCTGGATTTACTAATGAGATGTTACAAGAAACTGATAGAAGTAATTTGTACAGAGAAGTAATCTGCCCAGATAAAATAAACATGGACTTGAATCTTCATACAAACTCATTGTGAACCTGAAACAAGCTTTTTGTCATATGTTATCTAGTTTTAATTAGGAAAAATAGGGTACAGGGCAGGTTTTCTAAGCAGTGTGTGTTTGTCTTTGTCTTACAGATAAAATTCTGTGGCTCCAAAATGGCCTGGAATTTCACAAACCTAAATACTAAGAGAGGTCATACAAAGAATAGTTTATGTTCACAGCATTAAAGGACATGCTCTCTGCTATTGTGGTGCTGTGACTCAAATCACTGTTGCTAAAAAACCAAAGGGACTCTTGCTGCATGGGTCTGCATTTGCACCAAGAGAATGATTATATTGTGGTGTGACACATCAGTATACTCGAAGTTAGCATCAAATAATGAGAAAAGGTCACACTGTATCCGATTCAAAACTGATAGAAAATAGTACCTTGAAGATCTCCACTGCACTCGTCAGAGGAGACCCGAGTAAGTTCATGGAACACAACAGCACTCTGACAAGCATTCATTCCTCTGGTAAATTTATCATTGTCTGATGCAGTACCAAAAAGACAGGAAGAACTGGGATCATTTCCTGTGGGACTTTTGTTTTTCACCTTGGTAGCACAATCCCATTCTTTTTTAAAACATTCAATTAACTTTGCAGGTAAAAGCCAGTGAATGACATTTCATTTATGCCTTGCAGATATAACAATTATTTTCATCATATTAGTCACCCAGAAAAATCTTCCTTGATATTGCTGTTAGGTTTCCAAAAATTGTAGAATAGATAAAATACATCTGTTACCTATGATTATCTTGATGTGTCCTATTATTTGTATTGAAATCATATCTAGGTGACCTGGCAGAGATCGTGTTCCTCTGGGCTGGCCAACTTTTTACACAGAAACATCCTTGCCTGAAGGGTTGTGAGAAATGGAAGGAGAGAGTGAAGAAGACCACTGAGACTTTCAGGCCCAGCTCCTCAGACTTTTCCCAACCATGAAATGACACAGCAGTGTTTTCCTCTGTTACCATGGCATTCTGCAAACAACTCCACCACTCTAGCTAGAAATTAAGTGGGCAAACCTCTGAAAGTCTGGCAGTTTGAATACACATCTGCAAGGATCTGGCTGGACTTGGTGACAGGCTGTTCTTTGCAAAGGAAACCACAGAAACTGGTAGAAGATACATCCCTTTTCTAAGGGCCTCTGCAGAGTCTAGTGGAAATGGCATGAGTCAAGTAAATCTGTATCCAGGAAAGGAGAGAGACAGGGGAGTGGCTGGAAAAAGTATCCCATGGTGAGGAATCCTGTACTCTGCAGAGAGGTAGAAGGGATTAAAAAACAGAGATGAATGGAGAAGACCAGAGAGAGAGGTGCTCCCTATTCCACAAAGAAGAGCAAGATGCATATTATATTGCAGATTACAACTGCAGTGCTTTATGTATCACATGTGATCGTAGAGTCATGGGCACCCCAAGGAACCTCTCAGAAGCTTCCAGGCCCATGATCTTGGAGATGGACAGGTTCTCCTGAAAGATTCAGGAGAAGCAGGGACCACAGAACTGTAAGCTAAAGACACTAACGACCTGCAGTCTGGGAAAAATTTAGTTCATTTAGGAGACCATTGGGGGCAGAAAGAAGCAGAGTGAACCCTGCTAGAATGTTAAATCATAAATAGCTGGAGTTGTCTGACTTTCCCAAGGCTATTCTTATTTCTGTTCCTAAAGACAAATCCCTATCACAGGTTATTTGGGAGTTTAAGTAAGCCACTTGGGTTGGAAAGGGCAATTTTTTTTGCTGAATAAGCACAACATATAAGATGACATATATTGCTCCAGATAGTGCCTTCCTTACCAGGAAGAAGTGCTGTTCAGAAGGGACACCAGTGATCATAGTCACAGTGGGGCCACTGGCCAACCTCCTCTCCTGGGTGACTTGGCTGAATGAGGCAGTGCCAGATGCCTTGCTTCTGTCTGCTCCCATTCTTGTGCTATTATGTACATGTCCCAGTCTCAGCTGAGGCTGCAAGCAGGAATAACCCAAAGTATCACAGCAGCTGTTTTGCTGGATTTTATGGAGCTGAAATCCAGGAGTAACGTAAATCTGCAAATAAAGCTTTTTCCCATAAAAGCAATTTCCTGATGCATGAGCCCTGAGTGTTTGTGAACAAGCAATGTTTAGCTGGTAAGCTTGCCCTTTTGATGTGTGTTGCTTGCCATTTCATTTATAATAAATATGTAATAACTTGCTGAATACCACAGTAACTCATGAGAACATCAGTGCATGAATTGGTGGTGATAGGTTGTATAATTTCATTGGAGGGCCACCATCAACCTGGCTGCATATTTTAGCAGGGTTTTCTTCCCTGGGTAGATTGTTCTTGAATAAAAAAATTCCCAAACTCAGAGCAGCCCTTACTAAAAGCTTTCATGGGTCTGATAAGCCAGTGAGCAAGTTCTATGACGCTCAAAACTACGTGTGATGTGTAGATTGTTGATTTTACCAGACAGTCAAGGTACCTCCTTTTACATGAAGTATTTCAAAGAAAACCGGGTCATTTGTTCCACAGGTGGCAGGATGCTGTGCGCAAATATCCCCCCTACATTTACGAACTTACACTAAGGTCAAGAGACTTCACTTACAAACGATTCATGAAGCTTTACAAGTGCCACATCTGCTCACTGTGATGTGTTACACACTTTCCAGTGGCTAAAGAAAAAGGGGCATCGGGGGACTGAGATACTAAGCAGGATATGTACCTCACCTAAACTGCTCAAGATGGATGTCTAACCAGTTAAAAGCCTCCAGCTCTAGAGATGGAAACTTGGGGTCAGTCTGCTGCTCTGCTTGGGTACTCTTACCTTTAGAAAGCTTTTCCTAATGCTGAAAGTCCTGCTTGCTGCAGTGCAATCCCATCATTGCTTGTCTTGCCTACAACAGACATGGAGGACACGTGATTTCCTCTATCTTCATAGCAGCGTTTTGTGCATCCAATGACTGCTCTTTCTCCACTCAGTCCCCTCTTCTCTGAGTGAATGCACACCCTTCAATCCTTTCCAGGCTGCGGACTGATTTTACTGCACTCCTCTCACCTCCTTCCAGTTGGGCCCAGCTTTCTGGCTACACAGTGACCCAACCATCACTTGTTACTCTAGCTAAGGCACTACTGATGAAGAACCAAGCTGAAGGATGACTTCATATCTTCACATAACTTTCAGTCCAATCTCCCAGCTTGTGCAGTGTGGTGTTTGCCTTTTGCGTGATAGTAGTGTTTAGCCTGTGATCCATGAATGGGTCTTCACAGTTTTGGGGTTTTCTTTTCTTGTTGGGATTTTTTCTTCTGTTGTGCCTCACTGCATACTCACACTACACACTGTTTCTGTATGGATAACGAACCTCGTACTTTACACTTTGCGTAAGAACAGTCCTACGGTTTGTTCAGTTTTTACCATTCGAATCCTATCCCCCAACATGCCTGCAGTCCCTCCCATCCAGGACTACGTGGAGATTTGAAAAGCAGACTCTATTCATCATCCAAGTTATTAATGAAAGTAATGAACAGTGCCAGGCCAGAACAGACTCCTGGGGAACTCAGAACTGAGGAGCTCTGTTTATCTTCCTATTTTGACAGCAAATTGTAACTATTGAGCCTTGTTTCCAATCAGTTTGATACTTACTTTTCATCTGGCCATATTTCTCTTCCTTGCTTACATAAATCTTTGCCAAAAGCCTTATGAAAATCAAGATATATGGCACTTACTGCTTCTCCCTGTCAGCATGGTAAGGATTACCTCATCAAATAATGAAATTAGATGGTTTGACACAGTCTGTTCTTCAGAAAGCCATGGCTTTTTTTTTCCTCTAGGTACTTATGAATAATGGCTTGTGTAATTTTTCCAGTATTTTTTGCAAGGCTGATCTCTCTATAATGCTCTGACTTTTCTTTCTCTCTTTTTCAGAAAGAAGTATTACATTTGCCCTCTTCCCTTTTTTCATATCTCACCTTTCTTGAGAGAACCGCAAGTGGTTCTGAAATTACATCAGGTAGTTCTCCAACTATTCTTGTCTATAATTCATCAACGCCAGTTCATTTTTTTATAGTTGGCTTCTTTATCCCCTTTTGAACCCATTCTCTCCTTATGCTAGGTGCAGATCATACTGCTTTGCTGTGGTGTCGGTTGCACTGGTTACCTGCCAGCAGCTGACTCCTGAAGCCCCTGAGACAAAACCAGCACATGGCTATCATAGCAGCGTTTCCCCTTTCTCTTCAGTAATAAACCATTTCCCTGGGATTTGTTTGACTCTGAGTGCACCTGCAGAAGTGTTTCTTGTTACTTTAGGGAATTTGCTCATGTTACCTCGTTTTGTGCTCTTTTGCGATCAACTGTATATGCTAGTGCCATGTTTGTATGCTCATTCTCAGTAATCCTCTAGTTTCTCAACTCCATCTTCTCTTTATGAGCAGCCTTTTCCTTATATCTGCCCAGACCAGGGCCTTCCCAAACAAATTTCTGGACATTTTAAAATGTGCCTTCTTGAGGTAGACATACTCTTTATTTTGCTGTCCTCCTTCTCCTTCCACTTCTAAAGGAAGGCCATGGAAGCTGGAAGCCATTAGCTCCTCTGAAAATAAGACTTTCATTGCTTTTATTATTTTGATCACAAGGCCAGCATTTCAGCTATACAGCAAGAAGAGCTCTCAGCCTCCTGTTTCTTCAGCATTATTGTAGAGACATTTTCTGCCAGACTTCATTACAGTGCAGATGCCTCTCAAGCTTTCTTATCTGTGCGTGGTATCTGGTTCAAGGTGCACAGAGAGCTTTGTGAAAGTGTTCAGAAATTGGCAGCATCTCCTGCTGTTAAAGTCTCTTGTGCTTCTAGTCCCTATTGGGAGAAAACAGTCCTGTGTCATCAGGGTTTTCACAAATGCTAGGGAGACAGATTACTGCATCACCCTGAGACATTTGGTCTCACTGGGAAACATACAAGAGTCTCCATGGGGTTTTAGCTACACCCCTTAAAGTACATATACCCAGGTATAAATTACCACTGCCAACTGCCCAGAGTGTAGCACAACCATATCTTCTGAAATTGTATTCTATTTGAGCACATCTGCTACCTAATAGCAAAGATGGCTTTGGAAATGTAGGTGACCAACTACAGTAGACTTGTGCATGTGCTCTGTGGGGAGAGGGCACACTTAGAAGGCTTTAGGCCTTACACTTTCAAGAGCCAAACTTGGCATGGTTTTCAAGTTCTGAACTGGTTTGGATTAGAAACTGATCTCAAGACTTTCAGTTGGTTCCTACACCTATGAATGAAATTGTAGGTCTGAAAGTCACCAAAATGCAGCCTGTGTCTGTCTCACTCGAACAATCGTGATGCTGACGGAACAACCACAAATGAAATAAATCAACAAGTTAATCTACATCCTTCCAGCATCACTTCCTAAAATGTGATGTAACCACATAAGCATACCACAGCCTGAGCATCTGCAGACATTAGGGAGCGTAGACCTAAAGTTAAAATTTGCAGCTTTACAGTAAGTGGAGAACACATACATCTCTTGCCTTGCTTTCATATTCTGCCCAGAGCTAGAAGCAGGATTAGCTAGTTACTCCAAGAAAAAAAGAAATAAAGAAAGGCAAAAAAGCTTTTTAACATTTCTGATCAGGATGGAATATAGCAGAAATCAAAATGCAGGTAGACGGTCTTCTCACATGGTCCCCAGCCCAGGTTTACCAGCTAAACAAAATTCAGTAGGTCAGAAAATAAGCTGGTACAAAATCTCAGCCCAATGAAATCCATGGCAAAACTCACATTGATTTTTCTGAGGCCAGGATTTCAGTCTAGTCAAACTGTGCCCAAATGCTGGCCTTTTTTTGAAAGCAGCAAATGTCATACTGTGTTTTGTACATTAATATATTCATAGTCAGACAAACTGGAATGTTTCTGGCCAAGGAAATATACATGGGGTATGACTCTGCTGTCACGTGAAAATGAGCTCTGGAAGAAACTGTCCCCAGTGTAGGTGGAAGGATGGACAAAGGAATACCCTGCAGAGCAGGCAGATAGTAGCTAAGTAAAGAGCTCTGTGAAGCTATGGATTTTGGTATGAGAGCCTATAACTCCCTAGATCCATGAGAGTTATATTATTCTCAGCAAGACGCAATGAGCTCAAGTGCTACTCAGCAACAGAAGAGGTTTCCCAGTTGAGCAGATTGGCAGAGGCTGGTGCTGTTTGGAAGGGACGAGTATGAGCTGGGTTTTGTGGAACTCTAACATACCCAGCCACAGCACCTGGGCCCCAGATGGTTTGCTCCCTCCCAGCTGACTACCCCACAGCCACTGCTCTCCTTCAGTGGATGGAACAACAAGCAGCAGGCATTCCTAGCATGAGTGCAACCTGGATCTTGACTGTGGAATTGTTCCTTATGTTTTGAAATCTATACTGCTGTCTTGAAACAATAATTTATCATTTCAGCTGATGACAGTTGAGCAATATACTCCATTTTAGACTGCCTGTTCATGCCCAGCTTGCGTACAGTATGTGCTCTTCTCACTTCCTGCTAGTGTTTACAGCCAGGCTGCACCAAGAATTCAAGTGCTGCTGTGCTGTCTCTTGCCCTCAACACCTTTGTAGGCTTCTGCTTGTCCAGAACTGATGTTGATTCTAGTGTTTTGATATTAGCTTAGGTTCAACCATTATTTTAAGCTAATGAACAGATGAAAACTAGCATAACCTATACCCAGGGATGAAGTGAAGAGCCAAGAACAGATTCTGAAATATCAAAGCCATGATGTCAGTTAAACCTCTTTACAAGACAATCAAGTAGAAAGACTGAAAAGGAAGGTTGCACTTCTCCTTCAGTACAGGTCAAATAAAGAGCTAAACACTCTTTTCCCATCACTGCAATACTACTAGAGATCGTGCTTCTTTCAAATAATTTCCCTGATAGAATCAAAGATATTTACCTTCTTTATTTGAGTTTACTGCATTCACGCTGTTAATCCCCTCTCAATATTCAGAAAAAGAGGAATCTATTTTTACCAGCTTCTTTAGTGCAATGTAATTTTCCCAGACCTAGAGAGAAACGATTGTTTATGGTAATAAGTGATTTGTTTAATTTAGTCCATTTTTTCTAACTTGCGATTTGACCATCACATAATCCTGACTTCTGTGTTTGCAGGATTAATTGTAAATATTCACCAAACAGATTATACAAATACATTTCAATTGATGAGTTGTTTGTAGACCAATGTCTTTGAAAATACCCAGCTTATTTTTTACTCCTGAGGGTATGTGGCTGGTGGCCTAATTCATGTGCCATCATTTCTGACAGAGAGATTAAAACTTTTAGAATAGGAGAATAATGATGGACGTGTATCAGTTACTGAATAGATAATAATGCCCCTGTATGATGATCTTCCAGATTAATATTAATCTGTGTTAAAAATTGCTTACAAAATGTTTAGGACTCACAAATAAATTGTTAATCTAACAGCTTCATAAACATGACCCCTGGAAACCAGGAGTGAGATCTAATAATGAGAATATTCACAGATCATTTCCTTCTGGCTCCCAAAGTTCTGCTGTTTACTAATTTGTCTATTATCCTGCAGGGCTGCTCTGTGAAAGCCTCCAAGGATATCACATATAATACAAAACCCACATGCAACTAATCACAGAAATTTGACTAGTACGAACTAAGAGACATTTGACTGAACAGACAAAGTGTTATACAGAATAATTTGGTTTGTAAAAAAAATTGACAGAATTACTTCAAATTATGAAAGGAGGGTTGAATTAATGACTGCCTTCTTGAAATGCCCCATAACACTTTGGAAGCTTGTAAGAATATTTCTTAGTACAAACCATACGCAAGTACCTGAAGATGTAGAATTAAGGTTACTGAGTCATCAACAATAATCTGCTGAAGCCCAGGAAAACTGGCACATGAAAACTTCATGTTCATAAGGCATAGAAGTAAAAGCTCAGAAATTTAATAATGAACTCCAACTTTATCATAAAACCTTAGCAGACTTGGCTACAAAGATGTACTTTAATTCTTATAAACTCTCAGGCTGTCCTGAAGTCAGCAAAACCAGAGTTTTTACATTGCTTTTAATAACCTGCAAAGCTTAGTGAGGTATTAAAATTTGATTGTATTTTAATATCATCTGAAAGATTATCCAGACAGCTGCAATAAGCAACATGTAGAAGGACCGCTTCAGGGTCAGACTTTGTGTATAGAAGAAGATGAGATTGTGCTGGTCTTATTAGAAAGGAATCCATATGTATATGAGACAGCAGCAATGTGAAGTGGAAGCCCATATACCTAGCTTTCTAATCCTTACAGTTATCTATTGGCTTGGATACAAGTTTCCTAGGTAGTTCTAGCACACGGTGTTTGGTTATTGGTCAGTTTAGGGATAATTTCTGGTTTAAGGGCGAGTTTTAGCCTATAAGAACAATACAGCCAATCTGCAGTCTGCTGTCTACCATGAGCCTTTTAGTGATGGCCATGCAGGGCAGCCACGTGATATGCCTGTTGGTTTATGTGATGAGGGATAATCCTGTGCCATTACATGCCATTTGCATGTCTGTGGTACCAATACTTGTTGGCTCTATGTCCTAAGATACATTAGGGGAGACACATAAGCATTCAGTACCCAGGTGGCTCCCTGTTGGACTTCATGGCTTGCATGTGTATACAGAGTGGACACCTGAAATAAAGCACAGAAATTTGTTCTGCCTCTTGTCCGGATGTGACTCCTGATAAACCAGATGATTTTTTTCTCCTTCTCTTTAAACTAGCAAGGAGTCCTATCCTCTGAACACACCAAGGCTGTAAACAGCAAAATGGTTATTTTCAATTTCCCGTTTAAAGGAATAGTTTAAAGCAATGCTGACATGTTGAATAAAAGCAGGATTTCTTTTCTAAGAGAAGATCCACTATAAAATTAATAAGTACTTGTCACTATTCACATGCATATCCAAATAAGTAAGCAGATGCTTCCTACTGTGATTTGAAAAGGGCTTCTTCCTGCTTTAGGCGCTTTTCATGGTTAAGAATCAGGAATTTTGGTCCCTAGTTCCTGCATGGAAATATTTAAAACTCTAATATATTTATGATGTTTTCCTATGCAGTCCAGTATAAATATTTCCAGTGTGCTATGACTCAGTACTTTTTTTGAAGTGGCAGAAATACAATGAAAAGCCTGTTTCTCATAGTATTTTGGCAGAAAACAACTCCGTGGGCTGACGTTGGCAACACCACAGTCTAAGAATAGGGCACTTCTTAGGCAGAAAGTTGTTGAATTTTGGACATAAGCTAGGTCTGCCTAGGCGTAAAGAAGCCACTGTCTTCAGGGAAAGGAGTAACTTGGAAATGCTTATCCTACAAGTTAGATTGCATTAGTGTCTACCAAAATAATTATTTCCCTTGAGGGCTACTCATAATGAAGTAATCACGAATATATTCCATTGTACGAGCAAGGTCACTGAGCAGCCCCCCTCCAACACTTCCTCAAAGGCACTCTCATTGTATGGAGTACTCTATTCTAGTTTCAATTGTTCATAAACATGAGTAATGCTTCCTTCCAAGTTTGTGTAAATGGGAAGAGCTGTAAATGGATGGTGCTTCACCATACATGTACCATGCTGGTAGCACCAGTACCATCTCTATAAAATGTAGCATTTGGGCGAGACAAACAGTAACACAACAATGGGGAGTGAAAGAGTTAAAGCTTTTAAAAATAGACCTGATCATGACAGTCTTAAACCTTATAATCTGAGCTGAGCCTGGGCTGTCCTGTTTCTGCTGAACCCAGTGGTGGTGGAAGTGTTTTCTCTAGCTAAGGCTTTACCCATAAATACAGGCTATGTAGATTGTTCTTTTACAAATAAAGGCAATGCAGACAATTCCCTGGAAACCCCAGCTACAGCATTCCCTTACTACGAGTAACATTTGCCAAGTGACTCAACTGTACACAGAGCCAGTTTGATTTCATTCGTATTTCACCCCAGGGCTCTGGTTTCCTGATTATCCCTGCTGTTCACGTGCTGCTTTTGGCAGCAATGATGTTGGTCAATTATTTCTCTCCAAAAGGAAATGCTGGCACAGTTGACAGACCAGCCAACTCCAGGCAGATTTTGTTGCATGTGTATCTCCCAGGCTTGGACTCCTGCTGTATGTGACTGCAGCTCCACCAGCTCCAGAAAGCCTTCCTCCCCCAGCAGCCCTCTACAGACTCTTGCAACTTGCAGTACCTGTGCAATTCCACCTTGCCCTCAGACATCAGAACACAGCCCTAGCAGGTACAAATGTTGTTATTGATGTTTAGGGATCTATGCAACTTCTCTGGACAAGCCGTAGGCAGCCAGGTCTGGAAGCTGCTTTTTTGCACAAAGCTGAACTCTGAATTTGTCTGCTGAAGAATTTTAGGCTTTGATTTCTCCAGGAGATTTGCTTGCAATATTCCTGCAGTGCTTGTTCGTATCTTTTGTTTTCAGCAGTATAAAGGACATGGAAAGAAATTCTCTTCATCTTAAGGAGATATTCATATACAGGACAACACTGCTTTGTTGCCATATCCTTCACGTCTTTACTGGTTATTTTCCAGCTTTCCCATACCCCCTCCTTAGGAAGGGTGGATCACTGGCCTATCATTCAGTGCAGAATTGGAAGAACTATCCCAAGTCCCTCCAGCTCCTGGCAGCAGCTCTAAAACAGGCTAAGAGCCAAGAATAATTTTTCCAGGGTCTCTTTGCTCTACCAGTCCCAAGCATCAGGTCTCAGCTGAAGTAAACTAGAGCAATTTTGTCAAATGCAGTAGTAGTATGCAGGTCTCTCGCTCACCTTTTCTTCCCAAGAGAAACAAAAAGCAGATAACACAGCTAAGAGAAATCATTCTGCCTCTAACCTTAATCTCAAAACTCTTTTATCACAGAACATTTAGCAGATACATGCTCACCTGTGGGCTTCATTTCAGGTGTTCCTACCTAAACATGTGACCCCTAATGAAGCAGCAGCCATATGTCATATTACAGGCAGATGATAGATGGAGTTAATCATGCAGCTTTGAGCCATTCCCTCTTCACCCATTAAACCACCTGCCTTGGGACTTGTTCTAACAGCCCAAACCAGGAATAGGTACAGCCAGAAGAAATGGTTACAACTTTGAAACGTGGATGGTATTTTTAACCTGAAAAGAGCCAGGAATGTACATGTGTGAACTCCTGCCCCTTTCCCAACAAACACTAATGAACAGCTTCCAGCTATTGGCATTAAAAATAAGCAGCCTGTCAGGAAAACATTTCTTTCCCCAAATAGGGAAGGATTCCCTCAAGCTCTATCTCAAATTTATATGTGTTTGATGGTAGCGCTTAGTCTTATGTTAGTGACACATTTATGGGCTGCTATCTTGAGGGCTGGAAACAAGATTTCACATCTTTTCAAAAGAGAAATCTCCCTTTCCACTGTGACATGTCCTATTAAGCTCTGGCCCTGGAAGGTTTCTTCATACCACACATCAGTTGTAATATTTTAAGGCACAGAAAACCAACTGAAATTTGCCTCTGAAGGAGTATATTAACTTTCTCTTCTAAGTGTGATGGTTCTACTTGTGCAATGAAGGCATTTGGATTTACAGAAAGAAGGGTGTAGAAAGGCTCACAACATGTTGAAAATTCATGGGCATGCAAGGGAAATGACAACATAGGACAGAGGCTGTCAGAAAGCCGATCAGACCTTGAAAACTAAAGAGCACAGGGCTACTTGTAGTGGTCCCTCACTAACCTGAGGTATGTCCTCGGGCATGTCTCTTCACCTTGCTGTGATTCCATTCCCCATATGTAAAGTAGGGATAACAATATGTAACTTCAGATTGTGCCTTGGATGACAAATGCAACATAACTCTTTAGGGTTAGCTTACTAGACACAGTAGGGGATGAATAAGATGATCATTCATTGTCTCCCTAGTTAGAAAGAACTCTCCTCCCATTAGACTGAACTTCTCAGGAATAAGTGAATGATAGTATATTGTTGCAATTACTCTTCTTATGCATGTACATTTTTATTTGCCTGAGAACAGGAATATGTGCTGGGAACAATTATGGCACTATACAACTTCCAGTGATTGAAGGGAGTTCAACCTAAACAATTTAAACAATCCACTTCTTTAATCGTAACAAATTTGGAATCTCTTTCTTGACTTTATCAGCTGAATGCTTGGCTCAGGATATGTGGGTCATTACTTCCTCATTCTTCAGCATAAAGACAAACTGGCAGCCTGCTTGGGATTTCTTTGGACTATTTTAAAGATCTCCAGATAATCCTCTGAGAAACCATACTAGATCATATCAGCATTTCTCTAAAACTCAGGGCATAGCTCCTGTCAGTACTTGGTTTCCTAACAGTAGACATGAAAAGCTCAAAAAGGTCAAATACCTGGAGTGTTTCTTTATTTACATACTGTAATGAGTAAATAGCCCATATTCTAGATTCTTGCGTACCCTGAAAACCCGTTTACAAACCTCTTATCTACTTCTCTTGGACTGCAATTTCAGCCATTTTGTGATGGGATGGAAACCTTTTTCCCAACCATGGCCAAACTGCATCTTTAGCTCTTTCAGTGCTCTCACAGCTCTAGCTCCACTGAAATTATAACATTAGTCTAGATTTCCAGTGCTGTGACAGCAAGCACAGCCTGTCTGCCAGCATACACACAGACTGATCTCTGAATGGAAAACGAGATAAGAAGTGAATGGTGCCTCAATTAATGGTATTGCAGAACACCCTCGGGTAATGCTCAGGGTATAGAAAATACTTAGAAAGGTGGGAGAATAATGAAAAATTTAGAATGAGGGCACATTGGGCTAAACATTTATGTGTTTTGTCCTAAGTGCAAGACAGCTTGCACTTAATATCTCCTTCCCCTACCCTCATGATAACTTTGGCAACGGAAGATCATACATGTGAAATGACAAAGTCAAATATCTCAGTGATCGGAAATGAACTGTTTACATTAGAAAAGAGCTGCAATTTGGAGAAGGAAAGAAGCCATACCCTCGGGAACACAGGGATGATTTGTATCCTTTTAAAATCCTAGAAAACCAAGAAGGGCAGATGAGCCAAGAGCTATTTTGGGTGTGGGGGGAAGGGCAGAATGCACTTCCTTACTCCAGGGATCAAAAAAGAAACCATTAGGCAAAACTAAAATCATGACTGAAGGACCAGAGGCTCTGGAAAGGGAAATACTGGTACCATTGTTCATCAGCACAGACAGAAACGTTACCTCACAGGCTGGTCTCCAGGGCCATAGTGGATAATTTCTCGGTGTCCCCTCTCCCCTCTCCTCTACTCCACCAGTCCCTGTTTGCAAAAAATACCTTGGCCTGTCCTCAGCATGGGAGAGGCACATGAGGAGCAATAAGGGATGGAAGGGAATAAATGAGCTCATGGCCACACTGAAGAGGATGCACACTGTTCACTCTTGTGTTTTGTTAGTGACATTTGTAGAGCAGTCTCTTCCTACATAACTGTTTCCACAATCAGGTTTCCATCTGAATGGTGCCCCTTTGACAACATAAGCCAGTAAAATGAATGGCAGCAGCACTCTCTGCAGTATACTCTGATAATTCTGTGATGAGGGGAGAATGTACTCTCTGTGCATTTTGAATCTGTATCCCAAATACAGAAAGGATCTGACAGCCAGGCTGCAGAAATATGCAGCAGGCTCAATAAACATTGTGTAGGTTCAGTTACCTGAGCCAGAAGATGTAACAACGGTGGTTTTCAGTTCCAAGACAGTGCAGTTCAGCAAAAAGATACTGAATTTTGTAACTTTGTTGGAGGATTCTCACTTCAAATTAGACTGAGACTATTTCATTGATAACTGCAGGTACACTTATATGACTCAAAAGGTTATTTAAAAGCCACAAAAATGGGCTAAGAAAGAGAGAATCTAGCTATTCTTTTTATTTTATTTTTTAAGTACAAGGAAATTCCCAGACTTTTAGTATTTCAGGCAGTTTACACCAACTACAAAACAAAAGAATATTATTAAAACTCCTCGGTTGCCAATGAATACACCAGCTAAGCTGCCCCTTGATTGCATATGAAATTTCTGATGAAACATGGCCTGAAGACCTCAGATACTAAGGGAAAAGGAAAAAGAGTCATGGGTCTTCATCCATTTCTGCAACAGCCCAGTTTCCTTGAAAGTCTTCCTCCTAAACACTCTCAGATAAATCACAGATAATGATAGGCACCGATGCAGTTCAATAGTTCTACTTTGGTGGACAAAAATAAATAGTTACTAAGCAGAGTTCCTCACAGTTATAAATGCCATTAACTGGCTCTCAGAATCCTGCAGTTTTAAGGGGAGAGGTGACACTGAGCTTGCAGGGCAAAGAGGAGTGAGCAGTTACCAAGTGAGTCAAAGAGAAAAACTTTAAATAAGAAGATCTCTAATGAAAGCACTGACTGAGAATTGTGTCTGTTCTATGCTGCCATTATTTAGATGTCAATGGGATTACAGTTACGCTCATTTATGACTTGGGATTTTTTTCAAAAGGGGAGGTATGCCAGATCATTATTTCTTGCACTGTTTGGTCTGCATTTAGACAGGCAGCAGATACAGAAAAATGAAAATGAACAAACAGATTATATACTGCCAAAATATGTCAGTGTTCCCAGGGGCTGGGAAGGCAGACAGAAGCAAGCTGGCAGGCCAAGAGAGGAAGGTTTCTGCTCCTGGGAGTGAGGACAGTTGGAGCTTCTTGAGCACACAGCTTCCTGAGGAACCAAGTTTGGCCACCAGGAGCTTAAAAACTGCTGTTTGCATCTACTGTGATGATGGGAACAGCATATATCTGTATGTGCTCTTGGTAAAAAAGCAGCACTGCGCCTCTAGGGAAGTCCATTTCTCCCTGATAGGAGCAACCCTGCAGAGGCCCAAACACAAGCACGCATCTTGCAATACAGGGACAAGAGTCTCTATTTTGAAATGCAGGCTTCCACTGACTTTCAGGTGTCACTGAGCTTTTCAGAGGCAACATCCTAAAATCATCAAACAATTTAACTTCCTGTTCAAGTGTTCCAATTACAGTGGTTTCACTTGGCTGTGTATCATGTGCTGCAGAGGGAGGAGGAGAGAAGTTGTGTGAGCAACGGAGGGTGCAGCCTGGCCCCACAGGGAAGGAGGGCTGGTGGTACAGGGTCCTGGGAGACGTGACAGTGCCTGGAGGGGGTGGGGACAAAGCATCGGGCCCACCGTTAGCACCATGCTCCTGGGGATCCTCGTGGTGCTCTGCTTCATCCCCACTGCTGATGTAACAGGTAACAACACCCCTCCATCCCCCCATTTCAATCCTATCCACTGATTTTCCTCATTGTGGTGATCAGGGGAGAAAAGGACTAGAATAGCTTTGAACTGATTTGCAGAAATCATTCTGTGTTTGGATGAAAGGGAACAGACAAAGCATGCTGCGAAGACTGCATACGGAGCAACTTGATTTTACTAAGCTGATTTTTTTCCTGCCACAAGTACCCTTGCAAGATAGGATCCAAGAGATTGCTTTTAATTTGATTTGTCTTTAGATGCATTTGGGAATTGCATGCATAGATAGAGGAGGGTTTATTTCACCTTTCCCCAGGTTTACAGATTTTGCTCACAAGTGCCTTCTCTTTGGGGGCATGGAGGTTGAGCATACCTGGTGCCAGTGCCTCTCTTGGGTTAGCCTCTCCACCACCCCCAAGTCTTACGTGCAAAGCTCCAAGGCCCACTATGGCCCAGCCTGGTGTGATGGGCTGTAGAGCTGAGCCCACCCACTACCTCACAGAACTAGAAAATAAAAGGACCAAAAGCGGAGCTGCTTTAGTGAGCTCAAAAATGGGAGGACGGGGATTGCTTTGTGTGCTGTTTAGAAGTTTATTGTTATTCACGCTTCTTTCTGAGAAGATCTTTAAACAACATAAAATATCTATTTGTGATTTTGAAATCCTAAGTCTTAGTGAATCTTCTGAATCTTTAGTTGTGGTGGCTGAGGGTATTTTGCCTTGCTGTTGTCTTGATGCAGTGTTTGTATGTTCAGAGTTAACAAGTCTTTACAAGGGGTACATCAAAATGCAAGGCAAGAGATGATGGCTTTTCTAGGATAATCTCGAGACAGACAATTTTTTAAACCACTGGCCTGTGAACTGTTATTATTGGGTGTTCTCCAAATATCAGTGTCTTGTATTTCACAGGGAAGTTACAGATAGGAACAAAAATCTGTTTTCCAGTACAAAACTTTTCACATATAGAGCATCTTTAAAGGTTTGCTTTTCCTGATATGAGAGGTAGAATTGAATTTGGTTTTTCCTTATTTCTCCCTTATTGTTCTATAATTCTTTTCCTCAGTGAAGACATTGTCATTTGCATGACACCATGATCTACATTTCTTTAAGAGTTCATAGGCTTTTTGTTTCTTCTCCTTTTCCCATGTTTATAATTCTGTGTTTGCAACATTATAATTATTTCCACAATGGGCCCCTGGTTGTCAGAGAAGAAACCGATTCCAGGCAGGGACAAGTATCAGCAATGAGTTAAACAGTTGGACCTCTCTCCTTTTTTGTTGGCTAAATAATTACCTTGCTAGAGCCTGTAAGAGAGGCAGGTAGATCTAGTTGCCTGTCCCATGAATTTTGTGAAATTAGTAGTGTCAGTGGGTTCCCACTGCAGTGTATCACGAATTACCTCATCATTTTTCTGCCCACATAACCTTCTGGCTTATGGTCTCTGGGTGTTAAAATCAACCTCTAACCCACTAAGGTTACCAGCACGCAGAAGAGGTATGAGGTGAGGTCAGCCAAGATTAAGGAGACATCAACCAATACTTGTTAAAAAAAAACCAAAATCACAAACTGACAAGAAACCCCGTGTTCACACCAGGTTTTTTCTTGTCAGTTTGCAACAAATGTCAACTGGGCTTTGTGTAGTACTACGTTTCCTGCAGTACTCACACCAGTGTAGGAAAGATTAGCAGAGAACAAGTCTGTAACGGCTACAAGGGGAAGCTCCCTCCAGCTGCACATTATACACATAGCTGGGTGACAAAAAAGCGAAGTAAAAGAGAAAGATCCACATACCTGGGAAAGAAAAGTTAAAGTAATTGCTCAACAGACCAGCATCAGCAAAACTGGAATACCTTTGTTTATAGCACAGCTGTGTGTCTTTCTGTTTGTGGATTAAATTAACTCCTTTCAGGTTTTCCCCTACCACCCCAGCAACTTATCTGGGCTATTTTTTTTACTTTACTTATAGAAATCCCAATTTATTGCAGATTCCTGGCTCTGGCAAAAAGCTCCTTGAAGTCAATTGGCATGGAAAAGAAAGAAAGGAGAGTACAAAATATTTTTAGCAGAATATTTTTTCCAATCGCTGATGATGATTCACAGAAAGTTCTGGAAAAGAAACCCTCAAAATAGTTATTTTCCGTACTTTGTCAATTCTATTTCACTCTCTTGGCAAACAAAAAAGGAAGAAAAAAAGTCAATGAAGTTTTGCTTGTATCAGGGGTCCATGATTAAGGATTGGAATTTTATGGATATTATCTGTGGCTAGCACTTCTTTCTCATGATGCAAAACCTCCTCATGTGTCCAGCATGACAAATGATGTATAAAAAGCTTAGCAAACATTTTGAGATCTCACATACCATTGCATACAAATCGTATGATCCTGGGAAACCTGTAGCCTGTGTACACTGACTTAAATGATTTTACAGTTTTAGACTTCACAGCTTTTTGAAACTGACAATGATTTTTCATAAGTGCCATCTTCTTGGCTGGGTAAGGCCAAGATACAGATATTTATTACTATGCAGCATGACTGAACACAGCTCTGGAAATGGCGATCATAGCACTATTTAGGGGAAAGCATACACCAATGGAAACACGTACTAAATGTTTCAGAGTTTCACCATTTTAATAAACCCAAAGCGATACTTACAAGAAAAAATACGTAGGCAAAAGCAGTCTCACCCCATCTTTGCTCAGAATGGTCCAGATCCAACTAAGAATATAATCAAATCCTATTCAGATCACAAGTGAAGTAGGGGATGTCTGGTCTTACTTTGTCTTATCCATGAAGCTAATTCACATTTTGGCACTTTCTCTAATTCAAAAAAACCCCAAGCCTGGAGGAGGAAGCAGGCCAGTCTAACACTCCTGTGTGGGGTAAGCCTGCCTTGCCCCTGCTGGCATTGCAGCCCAACTGATTCCTGTGGTGCTAATTAGTTCCTACAAATGAAACCCAGAAGATCTTTCTCAATCAATTTAGACTTGAACTAGTAGAGCCACTCTGTGAAAACAGAGTTGAGTGCTGAGCTTAAATCATGTAGGAGCAGTCTTCATTTAAAGTCTTCACAAGTACACTTTTTCCCAGTGCTGGGCCATGCTGCATCCCAACATCAGCAGCACGGGGACAGGTTATCAACACACAGCCTGCACGTCAAGGCAAGCAGACCAGACCGAAAACCCAAGAGGTGGAAATAAGTTGAAAGAGCTTACTATTTTAGGTAGGTGTATCAAAAGAGACTGGTTGCAAATCAGCACAGTATTATGACAGGGACATAAACAGCCCAAAGCTGTAGTTAAATAGTGGATCTCAAGGCATGAAGCTAGGCACTAAACATCAGGAATCCACATTAGCAGACAACAGCAAAAGGTGACGGGCAGATGTTGAGGTCTGCAGATGAGTCTAAAATAACTTCTGAAGGTGGTCCCTCAGGGATGAGGTTTTAGTGCTCTTTGTCCTTCCTTTGGCCATAGTGAAAATCTGAACAGGCTGAGCAATAAACATCCATTAGTTTTCTATAAGTACTTGCAGCAAAAAACAGGCAAGCATTTTTCTGAAGTGTAATGCTTCTGCAAGTGTCTGTTCCAGGATGCCTATTCTGGTTGTAAACTCTGTCACAGGGATTGAATACACCTTCAGAAGAGACATTTTCTGTCTCAGTCAGGGTTGTACTGATGGGCACTATTGCAGTGCAAATCAGAATAACTGTCTCGAGTGAGATGTGTAGAATTCTGCTGTGCTAAAGGTAGAACAGTTCTATTGCAGACGAGTACATTGCCACTTAGGCCAAAGATCAATTTTCTGGCCAACAAAAATATGATGAAATATCTTGTCTAAAGGGGTGGAATCCAAACCTCAAACACCCACCCCCCCCCCACACACACACACC
>JAOSLQ010020416.1:16213-30148 GCA_025629905.1 Lorius lory
GGGGGGTTGGAACTAGATGATCTTAAGGTCCTTTCCAACCCTAACTATTCTATGATTCTATGATTCTATGATTCATGCCCTGCAGATGTTAATTCCAATCCATAAGGTATTGAGACAATGAAATGATAAAAATACCTGATACATGAATACTACTGAGTACTAAGAGATACAGAAAAAAAAAAATGACAATTTACTTGAAGAAGCACACCAACCATATTACATCACTCACCCCTTGATAGAAGAACACCTGCCATAAAAGCTGAATAAAGCAGCACCAATGAAAAGGCATGCGTTTTAATTGTCTTTCAGATGTCCCCTATCCATGCCAATTTCATCACAACCAATTAAGAAACTGACCCAATACTGAGAAGTAAGATACTGCCTTTTCAATATAGTTTTTGCAAATCACTAGTTGTATTCAGAAAACCGTTAATAATTACCAGAACTTGTGTATTTTTGTTGAGGTTTTCCACCTTTTCTCGTCAGTTCACTCTGAGGTTACTTCTTGGAATAAATTAATTAAAAATGGCTTGATTTTTATCTATGAGATTTTTATAGCATTCACTCACCTTTTCCCACTAATGGTCAGCCATCTTATTTCAAGACAAGATTCACTATCAATTGAATGGTACTGGTACTCTGGTACTACAGTACCTTGAAAAGAGATTCTCCATCAGGCAAAAGAAACTTTAAAAGCAGGCTAAAGAGGTTTACAAGAAAAATGACTGAAATAAAATGTCTACTTGTTTTGGTGATTTTATGTTCATCATTCATTAAATGAACAGTTAACTGAGAACACTTTCTTGGTTTTGCCTTAAGCACATTACCCAAACTACAGAAGCATAAAGAAACTTCATGCAGCAAAATCAGCAGGAGTCACAGTGCTACTCTCACTGAGGCAAGTTATTAATTTGAATTTAGTAAAGTGGGTTTGTTTGTTTTTTTGTTTGTTTGGTTGGTTTTGCTTGGTTTTTATGGTGCACATTTTAACAATGCACTGTATGGAACTATTTATAGCTCAACAATTTTAAAGGTCTACACTGTCAGTCCATTGTAATGTACAAAATGTCCAGCACAGCTGGCTTTATATTCAGTATATAGACTCTACCTTACAGAGCGAAAGAAAAGCAAGACACAAAAGACATCTAAATTTTTCTCATCAGAAGTAAATAATCCTCATCCTGAAAACAAATTTAAGTTACTTGAATGAAAGTAATGAGCACAGTGTAGGATAAATACAGAAAATGGAGTAGCTGGTACTTTTCCTAAATATCCCATACAAATATACATTTTAGTGATAAATACATCTGTTTTTCTCAAGCTGATTAACTGTATTAACGCTGCTGTATTCATTTCCTAAGCATTCAGATTTTTTGAGCTGGGCAAGTTAGTGTATGTTGCAACTCCCATTTTTCAAATTCTGTATCACTTCTGGATACAGGAGGGGACATTACAGTTATAAACAAGTAAAAGTTCAGTGTGTGTATCATACTCTCCATTAAAGATAAAAAGAGCAATTGTGACACAACTGATTCTGTGGTTAATGGTGTAAGCAGCAACACACACTGATCAGTAAACTCATGAAACTAATAGAAAAGGAAAGTCTGCAGGACCATATAAAAAGGAAAAAAATGAGGTGTGTCCAAAAGAAAACACAGGGAGAAGAAGAATGAAACTGCAAGAGAGTAAAGTTAGATACTCCTAGCTTTGCACAATTACACAAAATTAGTTATGCAAGCTAGGTTTTTGACTACTGCTGTGAGATTTTTCCGTTTTCAGTTCAGGATGATTTGAAGCCAATCAGGAAAAGAACAAACTCATTTCATGTATGAATCAAGTCACACACGCGATCTTGGTTTTAAGAACTGTAGATTATATTAGAAACAACAGAAATTATATATTGAAATATCTATTCACTTTGATGTAGTTTTTAGTCAGAAATCATGAGTATGACAAAAGTAACCCTTACTATGTTCAATATTGCAAGTCTCCAAATGTCCAGTCAGCTAGAACTCTGAAAATACCCAAAGTATTTGTAGGCATCTATTTTAAGCATTCTTGGCTTGCACAAAGCTACTTAAGCCTTTACAGAACCAAAGAACTTCGTGCTTATCCCATGCTTTGCAGACTGGCAAGAAGGCTGCAAGTGAAACCGGCCACTGCACACGATGGAGCCTTAAGGCTTAGGCAGGGCACCATTTGGCACTGTAGTATGGAAATTTTTCAGTCAATTTAACTCCATGTTCCTCTCATGACTTAAAAGCTTGTACATTTGGAGACCACGGTCATTATTTCAATGATGGAAACAACTTACAGTCCTAGCTGTTAAAAGCTATGTTTGGGAAACTACCAAGAGAAGTACTAATGTTCTTAATTGTAAATAAATTGTCTCTTATTTCCATCTCCTCTACAAACTGCTTTGTCTAATTAGTTTTGTCTGTCTCTTCTCTATATGTTCTGAGTGGGGTTTTTTTTTTATATTTTATTTCCCTGTCAAATAGTGAAGATGTTAAATTGTTTCTGTTAATTTGGCTGAGGATTTTAATACTGTCACATTTTACACTCCGTACCAGGTTTTTATATTTCTGTTTTGATTTTCCTTTCTATTTGGATATTAAATATCAAGAGACCTGAAAGAATAACCATAGAGTAATACTACATTGCAATAGAGTTTACTTGCTAATGTAGGCATGGAGTAGTACCTAATTAACTTATCATAAAAATAAAAAAGGAGCATATTAATACACATGAGAATTACTGGATGAATGATACGATAAAACCACAGCTATATTTACTACTAAACTACATGAACATGATCCAAATGGTGTCTGAAAATTCTGAAACCGTACTAAGTGAAAATAACTCATGGCCATTAATTTCACCATTCAAAGATGAAAAGTCAGCACTGGTAAACAGAAATGCTGTCATTTGCATGCAATAGTTTGCAATTGTGTGATTATTTAAACTGTTATTAGGAATTCAGCATACATGCACACTAATACACACCACTTGTTTCTCTTCCCCCCTCCCTCCTTTTCTGCTACTCAAGCTTGTTTCCCAGATAACTGTTGTGCTGTCTAGTCAGAAGCATATAATGAGAGATATCCTGGGTTAACTGGACAAACTGTTTTTCAGCACAGAGAGGTTAATTTTGAAATGAGGATAAGCTGATGCTGATGGAGACATGAAATGGGATCATAAGACAGTTTTCAATTATCACAGAAATAACTTTATTAAAAGCAATCAGCCAGAGTGGGAATGATATCTGTGCACTTCTCCACGTACCAGTATCTTACAGCTCCTGCAAAAGAAAAGAAAAGGAAGTACATGAAAAAATAATTTAGTGCTCTACACAGCACATGATCAATTTTTCCACACTGCTTACCCTTTTCCTCTGCTTCCAGCAATTACTGGCAGGACACTGTCTCTACTAATTCTAGGCACAGAGGACACAAAGTTATAGTTCACTGTCAGAAACATCAATTATTCTGTAGAACCATAATATACATTACAAGCACACCACTGTCATGGAACATTTATTGTGATACTTACCTTCTGCTTTCTGAATCCTTGCATCATTTACTGAATGAAGCTTGATATTTACATAACGCCTCCAAGCAGGAGAAGGACAATGTAACACCAATTCACTGTGGCTGCATAAACATGGCACAGCTCAGGCATTTGGAGCCTTCTTTTTTCTGGTAGCAAGATAACATCAGTACACAGTAAGCAACTTTCTACTAACAACCCTCCACCCCCTAATACCTTAAAAATGGATTCCACATTCACATGGGCATGTCTGGATTGTACTTACTACTTGGAAGCCTCCTCTCAGATCCCCTCTCAATTAGAGATAAAAACTCTCACTGGTAAGTCTTCTGGCAGCTGTTCCTACCACCACTTGTGAAATGAAGGTATCACTTTTTTCCTTCTAGGCTCATTTTAGTAGCATACAATATGTGCGAGTCATTGTCTACATATCTTTGCATCTGGTTAAACTGCAGCTGAGCCCAAACAAGGCCAAGAGTAAAATCTCAACATTGCAAGTCATTAAGTTTCATTAACATACCTGTGTGGTGTCAGTTTTAGCAATTCCTCAACCTCAGCAAAGCATTTACCTAAATACCACATTCAAAATGCAGGTTACAACCTGACTGGGTATAAGGTCACATTTAAATACACAGCTGTCTGTTCAGTGTTTATGTCATCCAATTACCTGTATTTCATGATGAAAAGTGTTTACCTCTGAGATACACCAGCCATGCAGGAACCTAGGACACATGCCAAATCCGAAACCAGAATGTACACACAATTTACATAGATAAACATACATACATCAAAGCCCCTCTGTATGCAAATGAAATGCTGTGTCCTCAACTAAAATTCAGCCTTGAAGCACAGTTCCTTTCTCCCCAGGGTGACAACAGAGCATGAATGTTCTTGAAATCATCACCATACAGAAGAGGTTTGTATCTGGCACTAGGTTTTAAATGGAAACTTACCTGGATGTTTGTATTCATTTTTAAGGTTTCACTAATTCTTTTTTTCTAATCCACAGATAACACTTTGACCTTACTAGTACTCCATGATCAGCACATAAGGATACACAGTACACATGCACATTGGCTGTGACAGACTAATGGTTATATGTAGCATTACCAACGATACACACCCACTTTTTCAGACTGACATCTGCATAATGCAGCTAGAGCCCTCCCAACCCAGCCCCAGCAAAACAGGGAAAGATGGACTAATTCTTGCTTTGTAAACTTGTCAACATAGTGTTATAATTTTTTATTTTATAGGGTTTTGTTTTGTTTTTTTTTTTTTAGTTTCCATAAGTTTCATCACAAATGGTTAGTAACTTTTGTTCCTAACAAGTAGAAAGGAAGATGGAGAGAGGAGATGTCTGGCCTCTATTCCCAGGTAACAAGTGATAGGCCAAGAAGTTAATGGCCTTGAGGTGCACCAGGGGAGGCTTAGACTGGTGCTCAGCCTAAGCACCAGAAAGGTGCTCAGGCATTGGAATAGGCTTCCCAGGGAAGTGGTGGAGTCACCGTCCCTGGAAGTGTTCAAAAAACGTGTGGATGAGGCCCCCGGTGACATGGTTTAGTGATGGACTTGGCAATCCTGGGGTAATGATTGGACTTGATGATCTTGAAGGTCTTTTCCAACCCATTTGGTTCTATGAACTTCAGTTAGAGAAAGCAGAAGAAACCAAACACAGAGGAAGGTCACCAGAGTAAGTTACATATATCAACATTATTTAATCAATTTTTTGCACACAGTTCACAGCATTACCATTTTGATAAAGCACTATAGGCAATTAACAGCACTTATAAGTTAACCACAGAGTAAATGTTAATCTTCTTTTTAAAAATTACACAAATTAATCCAACCCAGTTCATTGCCAATACAGAAAATGCAGATAAATTGAGAAAATGACATACCAATAAAAGTACACATGGTAGCACTGAAACAAGATGGTAGCTAGGCCACAAAACAGATAAATCTCTCCTTCCCATAAAGCAAAACATATCCCCCAAACTGAGCCAAGATGTTGTAAGGCAACCTGCAACATGTTTAGCAGGTGCACATTGACTTTCACTGAAGAGATGAGTTTTCCTAAACAGATACAACCACTGGCAGAGCTTCCTCCAGCCCCTGAGGAATCTCTGCTTCATCCTTATAGCACACAGACATCAGCTGTTTCTATAAGGCTCTCTGTTCTGGTGCTCATGTCTCTCTTCACTAGAGATGACTCTTCTTACCAGCTAAGAGAATCCCACAGAAAGTGCTGGAGATCTAAAGCCATTTTAGGCCTCAGGATACTATTGTTATTTCGCAGCTTACTTAAAAAGGACAGGTATTTCACAAAGAAAACAGAAAGACAAGGTCCCAAGAGCAAAGCTTTTACTAAGTTTGAAAATGTAAAATCAGAAGAAGGTAATGAAAATTTGGGGTGACATGAAGCACAAAGGGATTCAAGGAGCAATGACAATGGTAGTAAACATTACAAGTATCAATGCCCTTCTTGGTTCTTCAAGAATTTACTGAAGGAGTAAATATTTATATATTTATTTATAATGATATATGAAGATGAAATATTTTAGATGCTTATGATTAAAAATATAATTATTAGACAGATATATTTTGATAGTACAGAAGTATGATTGTGATCAGAATCTCTAATAATAAATTTGTGTAAGCAGAAGCCTAAAAAAAGTCAGTGTGCCATATTACCAGAAAAGGATATATCTGCTTCATATTTAAAAAAAAGGAACAGAGGGAAAACTGAACTTTATTTTTAAACCTATGTCCTTTAGAACATGTACATTCTTTGCTCATGTTATTGAACATTCATCTTCTCTTCCACTGAGGACAGTAGAATTACAGGGTTTTTATAACAGATAAAAGCTGCTAAATAGTAACTAAGATAGGACCATCCGTGAAAACACTGGTTATTTATCTTCATTGTCTGTTTGCTGCTACAAGACATCGTGTTTCAGAGGACAGCTTACTAGCTGCACATTCTGTGAGCTGTGAAGGAACTAAGGAACTTAGCCTTTTGTTTTCTTTTTTTGTCTTCACAAAGAGGAAAAATACTAAATTGTTGCAGTTTTGTTTATGCTGCCCATCAGCAAAACCAACTTCTGCCATTCGGAAAAATGAAAATGCATCTGTCACAGTGCATGACACAATGTCACAGAGTCAATTTAAGTTAACCAGATCAGGTATTCCTGGAGTCTTAGGCATACAACTGTCTTAGCACAATGAGGAGGCAGTGAGAATCAGCACAGTGAAAATAAAGGATGCACCATCTTCTACAATATTAACAAATTCTCAGAATATGGAAAATTGAATACATTTCACATTGTAATCTTTGCAAGGATATATAAAGTTTAATAGGATCTCATTCTTGAGTTACGTTATTGCTCTGTTCAATTAAATAGTATTTAATGATTAACCACTTACAAGGATATTATATTTCATTCATACTCATCTGACTTCAGTCAAACTGCTCTGCTTTTTCCAGAAAAGATAACTAGTTCTAAGGAAAAACAGTTATTTCCTGTGTAAGGCCTAAGTATCAGCAAGGTAAAAGTAGCAACTAAATATAGCAACTTTATTTAAATATAATAAATAGAGCAAGTATTATTTTTGCAGTTCACACATGGGGAGATTCGGGTTATCACATCATAATTGCTTACACCATTGATACTGGTTTAACTGCTAAGCAGCCTAAGGATGAGGACTGTTTCATGTAATGACTATTTCCACCAAAACTGTAGCAACCTGCTCGTTGCACTTTCTTAAGACATTTTATTTTCAACTGTGTCCAATGTAAATTACTGCTACAGAACAAAAGATAAAGATCCTGGATCATCAGATTAAGTGGTGTAGATCTATTGCTGAAATAGTCTTGTTTGTTCACGTGGTGTAGCAGGTTATTCTAATACTAACTCACCTTCACATTTCATCTCTTAACACCTTAACTCTACTCATTCTTAGTGTAAGAAATAAGTAAAAATGATGACTCCTTGTCTTGGGCACTGACTCTTTGCCCAGAACACTTATGTCCAAAGATCACCCTCAGGCCTTTGTATCTCCTTGAATATGGCAGTTAAAGCAACAATCTCACTGCACGAAGATGTCAGTATCCACAACTCAGCTTTCAACTGCTATCTGTTGCACTAAAGTAACCTGGTCACCCATGTTGGCTATCACAAGATATTTAGTTTCATCATCACATTTTGCAACAGACAAAAATAAACCATTCAGCTCTGAAATGCAGTTAACCACTTGGGTCAAAAAACTCATATCACCATGCTGTCTGATGCTAACAGTACATCACTTAAGTCTTATCATTGAATAAAAGCTGCTTCTTTCAACCTCTCTTTTTTTACAAACTTGCTGCCTCATATGAGCTTTACCAACACCCAGTCTGTTTTCAATTGACATGAAACTGTTAATACAAGTAGATTTCTAGTTTGTAGGAACATTGTGATAGTGTTTACTTACCTTCGTGTTGGAAATTTAAATAAAATTGCATGTATTATCATTGGTGAGACACTGGGAACCATGCAGACATGTTCACCAATCCAGACCAGGGGTACTGTGCTCCTGCATGAGCAGTGCATTATTCTCCCACACACTGCTGTGCTCTCTTGCAAGGAACCAGGGAGCAAAAGCAAGGAGGCAGCAAAGTCTGCACCCTCTTGCAAGGAAGACATAAATTTGTGTGTTACACACTACTGAAAGATATTCCACAGATTGTTGAGGAATCTAAATGCAGAAAGCCTGACAAAAATTATTGTAACTGAGAATCTAAGGCACAGAGAGATTAAAATATCTTGTCCAAGCCTTTTCCAGAAGATCACACCAGAGGGAAACTGAATCTAGCTCTCACGAGTATCAAACACAAGACTTCTTTCTTTTTTTCTGTTTCCCTGAAGTACTAGAAAGTGTAAACTGTTTCCTTATCAGCAGAAATTTCACAAAGCTTGGCCACTTGATCACAACACTTAACATTTTTAAGGACATACTATCCCTTGAACACATACTTGGCTTTCATTTAATTTAAGAAAAGCTGCACCTGCATACATCTGAAACATACATTGTTATATTTGAAACATTTTAAAACAGATATGCCACCTTATTATTCCTGCATTTAGCTCTACTACCCATACAAAGAAACAGACACTGCAGAACGAAACCAGCAACAATATTAAAGTATCAGGTATTCATGTCTGAGAAGGCACAATATTAAGTGTTGTATGGAACATAACCTGACATTATCTAAAATGGGAAGAGGGTGTGAGAACATGACAGTGGTTAATACAACAGTCAGTGTAGTAGATAAACTGAATGTATAACTGTTGTTCAACGACTCCTGCATGTGACAGCTAAGGATCTAGTAAGAAGTGGATTTCAACAGGTAATGAAAAAGCAATGTACACAGCCTTTAGCTGCTGAGCTCTGGAACTGGCTGCTACAGGAGATTGTGGAGGATGACAGTGTATCAAGTGGTTCACAAAAGCATACAAAATTCAGAGAGGACAGACCCGCAACAGGATCTCATCTACTTCCATTGGCAAATGTACATTAAACTAGATATGCAGTTAGTGTGCATCTTAACTGTCCCCTGGAGCCTCTGTATAGACAGATGTTCCCATGTACATGACATTTTAGCTGTACCTACTGTAGAAGGAGTTCAACCTTCCTTGGGAATCCAGGCTTATATGGTTTTCAGGCAAAATTTCTGGAAAATTATGATGAGAATGGAATTCTTAAGGCAACTAAACCCACAAATGCAATGAAACCATTGCAAAGAGAGTTCCCTGGATCACATACAAAGAAGGCTAAGCTCTGCAGCATTTATATGCTGCTATTTTCCATAACTAGAAAATGCTCTTCCCACTAATTGCAATTATTTTCTATAGCACAGAAGTAAGCTCATGGGAGAGGCTTTGCATGAGTGGCCCTAATTTGAGAAGTATGTTGTCACCGGATCTCCCTGTATACAGGGCAGGGATGTGTCCTTTGCTATGAGTGCAGTAATAATTCTGTATGTGCTTACACTTCCAAAATAATTATTCCAAAAGACTGGAGGAGATTTTAAGAAGCACAAACATTTCACTTTTGCATATGATTCTGGAACTTGCTTTTTTCTAGCACACAGAAAAGCATCTCAATCCTCATTTTAGACTGCTGTCTTAATATTTACAGGCTTGAGACACATGATTTCAGTAGTTTCTCTACCATTAAGATCTGTGACAATCAGAAAACTGTCTCATATAAGAAGACAACCCTGAGCCAAGACTTCAGGGATTGGCTTTATTTCAAGCTTTAAAGAGATGTCAAAAAAAAAAAAAAATCAACAAGAAAACTAAAATACTCATAATAAAGTTAAAATAATTCAGCTTTGCCTCCTGGGTAACACTTTCCCACTTCCTATGGAAAGACTCACTCTAAGTACCCTACATATATTCCTTGTTTCTTTTATGTATATGCTTGTCCTTCAGTTTGTATGCCTCAAGACTTCTGTATACAATTTAAGTTAAGCAGTAAAACTGGGGTATATGCAGAGCCTTTATAGTAACCATTTTCCAGTTGTGCTTGTCTATTTATGTCTGCAAATACACTTACATCAATTCCACCAGTACTTTTGAAGTTTTATATAAAGTGAAGTGAAACACTAAACTTTTGGAGATCACAGAATGGTTCTCTAGAGAGAAATGTTCTCTAGGGATAACTGTACTCTATGTATGCCACACAAGTCTAAAAGCAGTAGGAAAAAAATTCCTCAACCTGCTGGCTATCCTCATGCTGATGCAGCCTGCCACACAGTTAACACGCATCACCATATTGGTTTCATGACAACTTATATTCAACTTGTCAACAAAATCTCCATATCACCAATTACAATGACTAGGCTACCATATTTTTAATTTTGAAATCTAAAAATATAAGTAAAACTCAACATAGGCAAAGGACACGTTAAAAACAATGTTTTTCATTACTTTGACATAAATTTGCAAGTTTTTTATTACTGGATTTTTCAGCCATATTTAATGATTTATGCAAACTGTTTTTACAGAAAGGATGCACCGGTCCACCAACTCTGCTAGTGACATACCTTGGCTTCATAGAAGAAATTACCTATGTTCTCTGCAAATCACCAGCTGAGAGGTGAAGCAGTGACCATTTAAGCCTATCATTTCACCAGGCTATGAACTCATTATAGGGCAGCATTTGAGTCAATACAGCGTCATTTTTTCCTTTCCAAAATTACAAGAAGCAACTATTCACTCCTGAGTTAGCTTTCTCCTAATCTGAAGTTAACTTATTTCACAGAATCACAGATATTTGTCCTTTTTCTTAAAAGTGTCCCACTGGCTTGTCTGTTAAAAGCCAACAAAATGTTTCTTATTAAACAGTTACATTTAACATTGTAATCAACACCAAATTCTGAAGGAAAAAAAATCTAATTTAAAATTTAATTTCCTTTATATGCAAATAGACATTAAATCTTTCAAAAAATCTCATATAAAATATTATTCCTCAAATCTCATTATATAGCCATATAATATTTATATTATGTTTCATTAAACAACAATAAAATACCAAAACAACATTATGTAGCTTTTAAACCACCTGGCAGTTAACAAAAAAAAAAAACAACAAACAACAAAAACCTTCATATAACTTCAAATGTAATCAGTAAATATAATAGAAACCAAATCCAAAATCCACTGATGAAGGTCATGGGAGTCTTCCCATTAACTTTCATGTGCTTTGGGATAAATATGAGCAAGTAAAAGGAGGAGAAGTTAAAACTTACCCATGAATTCAATTCCTAAATGGTCTGCTATACCCAAGAAAGCATGTAAAAGAAAGAAGAAAAAAGAGACAAAAATGTTAGAAATAGACTAAACTGCAAATTTCACCTTTATCATCACTGCTAGCATTCAATATTTGTATGGCAGAGCTGCAGAACACAATGCGGGGTCAGGGCCCCATTGTGTGGGTACTGCTCAAAAAGAAAAGCAGAACTCTGCTCTTCGAAGGGCAATCCTAAGACTTGAATATAGGACTGTCACAGAGAGAAGTGTAGTTCGCAAAGGACGTGAACACCTTTACTCACTGTATTTATATTTGACTTGAGTGTCTCAAGCCAGCTATCTACAGGAATTTCATTTTCTCCTGAAACTCCTCTCTCAACATGCTAACTACTGTCATTACTTAGGTTCTTGCTTTCATTTTCTCTGACAGAGATCAAAACCGAAAGAGATGAATGGAAGGCTTTGCAGAGTGTTGCAGCTCTCACTACAGCACACTTGCACCCAATGTGATTGCAAAACTGCTATCTCTTGTGTAACAGAAAATCTGACTTCCGGAAAGAGCAGCCATGTTCTCTACTTAGCCATCTGACTGATATGATACAGTCATTCCAACACCTTTAGAACTGAAGCAAAAATGTTAACATTTTTAGAATATTGACTGAATTTACCCCATGTGAGATCAAAACGTTCAGGACTCTTTTTCACATGACAAATTAGGGTATATATCTCTAACAGATGTTTTAGTGCAAAGTAGATTTACATTTATATAAAACTTATTAATTTTTAAGTTTATAGAAAGAATGTTTAAGTTGATAGGCAGTTATAGAATAACAAACTTTCCATCCTGCAGGGACAAGGGAACAGAAAAAATGCTAACTGACTTTTCAGAACTGAGTGTGTAAGGAATAGTAGCTTCAAGTCCAAAATGAAACTGTGGAAGGCTGTTCAGAAAGGCTGCAAAATGCAGTTCTGTTTCACATGAGACATTAAATAATTTGTTTTTCCAAGGGAGGTAGTAATCTGCATTATAAAGAGCAAAGAAGATTTTTTCCCCTTTAAAATATAATAAAAGCAAAATACTTCCATTGTGTCTATCTTTCTTTCAATTTATAGTTACATTTCAGAATTCTGTTTTACAGAACAGATTAATACGTGATTTTGCCAAAGTTTCCAACAGCAGTGTATGCAGAGGAATGCAGTAGGGAAAGAGCAGGAGTGTTACAAGAAAGAGAATAAGACTGATGTGCTGGCTCGTACAGGGAGCTAGGAGATACTACTGGGAGCTGTGTGAAACACTCAGTCCCATTAACTAATGTACTGCAACTTTCAAAAGCCCACTTAAGAATGATACAGAAAAGTTAAAGGAAGATTTTTCCAACATAAACATAAAAAAATAATTTAAAACTCGTTATCTAATGAATTGTCAGCTCTGGTACCTGTGATGAGAATGTGAAATATTTGGGTTTCTGTTGAAAATGCTGGGAGTGATTTGCCTTTTGCAACCTTTGAATCCTTCCAGTAGAGGGCATTGAACATCAGCTTGCCCAGTTCACTCAGAATACAAAACTATATAACGGTTGCTAAACTAGACATTTATTTTCATTCAGAAGACCCAATATGCATTTCAAAAGAAAAGAACATAAGATGATGATATGTGATATAAATATCTTAGCAGCGTGATGTTAGGAAAGACACGTTATGCAAGTCTAGTGACACCCAAATGAATCTTTCTTTTTGGCATTAAATACATGACTCAGAATCACACATAGATGTATTCCACATTACAATTTTCTAATTCATCTTCTTGCATTCATGTATAAGCATCATGTACAAATATCCCTGGTACATTTGACACAGGGATGCTGCAATTTTTCTAAAAGCATGAGATCAGAAATACCAAAACTGCATTCAACATACTATATTCAGTGATTTGTAATTTGGTTTTTTATTCTTTAATTTTCTCTACCTTTGAAATCTGCAGATACTATCTGCATGAAATTCACATCTTGCATCCTTCTGTAGACTGCAACCAGATGAAGTCAACAACTGCTTACTTTAAAAAAATTGAGACTGAAGTGCCATAGTCTGCTGTCCAAGGAGCTAAGGATATTCACACATTAATCAAGATCATTCAATATCATCCTTTTAAGTCAATCTAGAACAGCTGAAAAAACAATCCTCCTTTCCTAACTGGGCTATCCAGTTTTCCATTTGCAGTCTGCAATCTCCTCACTGAGTTCACCAACATGGTTAAAAGCCACTTTCTCAAAAAGTGCATAGCAAATACACCTTCCCTTTAAAAGATGGGAAAAAGCATTTTAGTTCATCTTTTGGGTGGCTTATATGTAAGTGACAGTCAAGGGTGTCTGTAGCCTTCCTGGGAAATGTATTCCACTGGAGAAGGTGGAAACATGGCAGGTTATTTATTTTAAATACCTCATGTGCCCAGAAAGCAACTTTAGCAGCCACCTTAATATATACTGCTGACAAAGCTGATTTACCCAGATTATGATGAAAGGATACCTACTCCGATAAACCTGCACACTGAAATATCCAAGCTGCCAATTCATATCATTAAGCATAGTTCAAC